>BGPR01005572.1:76505-91845 GCA_013235015.1 Araneus ventricosus | reverse complement strand
CGGCAACGAGATCGATAAAAAGAACGAAACCAGTAGTAAGCTTAGTCTGAAAGCCGTAAAATCTGATACAAAGTTCTCAAAATTAGTTATAAATGTTGCCGACAGGTGGCGCTGCATTTTGTAATAGCTATTCAGAATCCGATGAAATCTATATAAACTGTCTGGCAGCTTGAAAATGCCTAATTTGAATCGATTGTGATGTGATTGCAACGTTACTTGCATAGATGACAGTTTATAGTCTTCTCTCTGAAATCTGAACTGTGATTACCGTACAGCGCCACCTGTGCTATAACTAATTTTACTTTTAATGGGTCACGGCTTTCAAATCTTATACTGCCTCTTGCTCTTCTTATCGATCTCTCAGGTTGATTATTTTTTTAAATGAGGGTCATGGTTGAACTTCTATATGTGTACCATGTTAATATTCAAGACTATTTAAATTATATAAGATTTTTACTCCGCAATAACTTTTTGGTTTTGCTTATGGGCTCGCTAGCACCTCTGGTAATATTCTGACATCTATTTTCTAGCTGTCGGCGATCTCCCTCCTCCCATCATCCTCCTGGGCCCGGCCAACCAAACGCTTCCCCTGAGCACAGAGGTGATGCTTCCGTGCGAGGCTTCTGGAACACCCACCCCTTCCATCAGGTGGCTCTTCAACTCGGGGGCCATCCCAACAAACCCCCGTTTCAAGGTGCTCGACTCCGGAACACTCAAGATTGATGGTAAGTTCTCGAAATATTGCAACGATATACAGAGTAGACCTTTCCAAAATTTCAACTTTATAGTAGGAGTCGGTAAACCGCGACTCACGAGTCCTAAGTAGTTCTTTGGGTACTTACAAGTGACTCTGAAACGAAGCTGAAAATGAAACAATCATGATTTCGTTTGAAATTTATTTAATATATTATTATTAGCATAATGGTGGATTTGGTATGTATTTTAAGGAGAGAACCTAAGTCCAGTCCTACCTAACTCATGCCTATGTCTTCTCACAAAATCTGTTATAGATTCAAATCTGAAATTTTTTTTACAAAGTAAGTACATATTTCTCATTATACTGAAATGTTGTGAAAAAGAATTCAAAACTTTTAATTTTTTACAATTTTTTTTTGTGTCAAAATGAGAAAAGTTATTTAATTTTAAAATGAGGGAGTCCTTTGTTGGACACCCTGTACATACCCTCATGAAAATACCGTAGCAAAGCGAGAATTGTATTGTTTCTAAGTTCGTTACAAACTAATAAGTGTTTCACTGCATCATATCACATAGATGCTTTCCTTTTTTGGTTTCTCAACACTTTTAAATGACTGCTTAGTTAAACTTGCTTTTGAAAGTTTTAAGTTTTGACAATATCTGCGTTTATACAGCAGTGTTCATTGAAAACGCACTACCTTAAATGTTGACGTATTTTATACGCACCACCAATAGCAAAAACGATTATGCAAAAAATCACCCCCTTTTCAACAATATTATTAGCCCAATTCAAATTCACAGTACCATATTAATAAAAATTGTAAATGGTGCGTTTTAATTGGCCACTAATGTAGCTTTTTTTATAGCAATTGAGAGTTCAATGTGTGAATGATATTTGATCAAATAAAATTTAAGGAAGACAGTGAGAGCTCTTTCTCTATTCTTTTTAAAGAGAGTCGATGATAGATAAAGTATTTACGAAAAATTAATGAAACATGGTTAAAGAGTATTAATAGTAACATTGAGTATATTTTCTTTATAAAAATGAAAGTATTACAAAACTAGGAAGCCAGGCAAATATCATCATTTGAATAGTATAAATAAATAAGGCATATAATTAAGAATAGTCAGAGTGCACAAGACAAAAAATGCGTTATTAAATATGGAATGAAAAGAACTCAAAACAACTACAGAAACTCCAACACAATAATTTTTACTCTATTGGATATGAAATAACTTTACTCCATAAAAGTGTCTCAATATATACAAAAATTCCGAATAAAATAATAGGAAATTCTTAAAAACAGGATAAGTGGAAACGAAACTAACTTATCGAATTTGTTTGGAAATGACTTCTTCATATATAAAACCATAGAAATTGAACGGGAATAAAAATTTTCATCCGCTGTATCTGAATAAGCTAAAAAGCTGTGACATATTTTGCGATTAATTAGAAATTTCAATAATTAATACGAATATCTTAAAAGAATTATAATGTTTTAATAATTTGTAACCAGGGCACTTTTTTTGAATTAAGCATAAACTGACAAAAGGAGTCGTTTTCAGTTGTTTGTTCTAAAAATGTGAGCCATCTCACAATTCTTGTTCTAATTTATTTATACTATAAACACTATTTTAAGAGAAATTTTTCGAAAGATTGAAAGGTACCTGTAACTTCCAGATATGCTTTGGCCATCGTGGACCCAACGCCAGACACGACGGAGCAAGTGTAGTATCCTTTGTCTTCCTTCATAACACCCGAGATAATGAGCATGCCTTCGTGGGTCACAGAAAATCGGCCGAAGGATCTTTCAGGGAACATCAACACCTGAGGAACATGAATGGAATGAAATACTTAATATTCATTGTAAAAACAATTTTAAAAAAATCTTACGTTATATTTAAAACGCAATTTTATATTAAGAATTTGAATGGAATTCATTATAAGAATCATTATAAGAATTTTATAATCATTTTTATAATCAATTTTATATTAAGAATTTGAATTTAAGATTTTGAATTTTAATTAAGAATAAGAATTTGTATTTTATATTAAGAATTTGAATTTAATTTTATATTAAGAATTTAAATTTAATTTTATATTAAGAATTTGAATGGAATTCATTATAAGAATCATTATAAGAATTTTATAATCATTTTATAATCAATTTTATATCAAGAATTTGGATGGAATTCATTATAAGAATCATTATAAGAATTTCATAATCATAATCATTATTATATTCATTATAAGAATTTTATAATCAGAATGCATTATAAGAATTTTATTTTAATAATTGGAATGGAATGAAATACTTAATATTCATTGTAAAAACAATTTTTCTTTAAAAAAATTTTATCTTATGTTTAAAACGCAATTTTATATTAAGAAATTACGTTTAAGAAACAATCGCTTTGAATTTCTTTTGAGTTTCTGCTGAACTAGAAAATCACCCGTCATGGTATGAAGGGTGCAATTTCTTTCTTCATCCGAGAGATTTCCCGTCAAATTTGACGCGTTTAAATAGGTATATATGCGAGAAAATGTTTAACATTGATTGAAAACACATAAAATAAACATACGTTTTATGACAGGAATTATTTTTTTTTATTTACATATTGCTCTATTCAAAAAACCTCTTGGTAAACAACATTCCGTGTGAAGTTTTTTCGTTGTTTAACAATTTTATTATAATTCAATAACCATGAAATTCTCAGCTTGTCAAATGTAAATTAAAATTTCAAAGGAATTTCTTTTTGAAATTCTAATCAAAACAAAGCACTTCTATGCTTAATGATGCATTTCGTTGCTTATTAAATAAACATAGATTAATAATAGCGAAAGTGAATCGTTTACAACGCTATATATAACTTACAAAATACATAGTAGTTACAATTCATAAAATTTAGCAAAATTAATTAATTGAAATTAAAATAAAATAAAAACATATTCTGCATTAAATAGAAATGCGCATATGCAGCCAAATCTAATAAAATACAAAGACAAATAATAGAAATTTGAATTAAAAGGAAAATAAATTAAAAGAAACAAAAAGTAAACAATAGTAATAATGAAAACAATAAGCGTTTTTGCGCGCAAACGCAGCAGCAAAAAGTAAATGCTTCAACAGAAATTTTTTTAAAGATAACACAACAAAAACTATAGAATGAAAAACTAAAGATTCTCTAATACTTAAAACACTTTACAAGGACAGGAACAGGAAGGAATAAATTTTGACTTTTTGTCTTTCCTTTCTTCAGAAAATTTTGTCCTTTTTGAAGTAATAATGGCGTGTGGTTTCTGATGAGTGCGCCATTTTAGTTCCTTTCCATTTTGATTAATTTCTAACTTTTGTAAAGTGTTTTAAGTATTAGAGAATCTTTGGTTTTTCATTCTATAGTTTTTGTTGTGTTATCTTTAAAAAAATTTCTGTTGAAGCATTTACATTTTCCTGCTGCGTTTGCGCGCAAAAACGTTTACTGTTTTCATTATTTTTCATTATTACTATTGTTTACTTTTTGTTTCTTTTAATTTATTTTCCTTTTAATTTAAATTTCTATTATTTACAAAATACATGGTCGGTACAAAATGACACCACAAAAAATGTAATAAATTTCACGACCAGATTATATGTTGCATAAAATAAACTTTTACCTTTTCATGACTTTTAAAAGGAATTAATATATTACATATAGCCTCTATATTTTGAATCCAAACCAGTTTAAGATGAGAAGCCGATGAATTAAAACAACACAGTCTTTTAAAACAACTAGTTTGTCATATTTTAATGCATTCAAATTGTAAATTGTTCTCAATAATTTCAGTAATTCCAAAAATGACATTTGCAGTTTAATGAAAATCAATAAATGAATCGTTAGCAAATGGATACAAATTTAAAAAATATAAATAAATTATTTTCATGGAATGTTTTATTTGCATAATACAAGTAAATAAAAAAAATCATCTTCTATAGCATTATTTTCTTTCTGCATTTACTGATGAAGAAATTAATCATCTACAAAAAAATTATTAACTTTTTAATACATGTAAAAAATGAATATTTGCTGTTACGCCATTATCTTGCATAATACAGATAAAGAAATAAGTCATCACCAAAAGCATTATAAATGTAATTATATATATAAATGAGAAATAAACAATAAAATCTTTGGTTGGAAAGCTAGAAACAGTTAAAATGTTTTTGGATAGTTTTTCTGTATCTTTTAACCCTTTGCGGACAAGTATGGTGTATTAAATAAGTCAGTGGGTATGCACCATAAGTTCAATAAAAGCTATTGAAGGCCGAGAGCTCTTCACCCTTCTACCTTCGTATTAACATTCCTCCTAGTTGCTCCGATAGTTTCCACTGACAATGAATCAGTCAGTCCGGTCTGATCGCGCTTTAAAGTGTATGAAACGCTCTCATAACCCAACCTATCTATCACGAAACGATGGGAAATTATCCCTACAGAGAAATATTCGGCTGTTTTGGAAGAATTAAGCAAGAAAATACCAGCTGAAGACGAATCTGGTTTCTTTATATCTCGATTCAGAAGTGACCGACTACAGCGGCCGAGAAACTGATTCTGAGACTGACGTGGAGGACAATGCAGCTCACGAAGAATATGGCGACTGAAACTCGAACACAAATGTTTGTATCATCCATCCATTCAATCTATAATCTTATTACATCATAAAAAATTAAGTTCTTTATGATTAAATAAGCGTAGAGTTGGAAAAAACGGGATGGCGCATAAAGTGCGCCAACCTGATCTGAGTGCTCTAAAATGTCACCTATCCTCAAAGGTTTAAGTATATTAGTTACCTTTAAATGAAATTTATTTCAAAAGATATCTCGGATAATGATGTAAATGCATACAGGAAAAGAATTAATTAATATTTTGTACAGCCACCATTGCATAAGCATAGAAAGCTGCACTGACAAAAAAAAAACTTTCTAGACGACCGAAGGCGTACTGATTTGACAGAGCTTGAGCTACTCTATCGCAGGATAAGTATAAATATTCATTGCAGAAAAATGCTTAGATTCTGAATTCTCCCTTCCATTGAATAGAAAAGGAAAGAGAGAGTTCCTCTATTTCAGACTTTTTTTCCCCTAAAGGAAGGAAAACCTCATTTCATCCATTGAAAAAAGCTACCGTCTTGGGAAAAAAAATAGGAGAGGAGAACATGTTCATATTTTTCTTTGACAGTGGATATAAACCTTATTTTTAAACATATTCTGAAAACTTTTTAGTTCTTTTTTGAATACTGCACCTCATGTTCTAAAAAGAAAAAAAAGCGTTGAAATATAGAGTTGAATATTTCTAAAATATCCGAAGCTGAATAGTAGAATGTTATTGAGTAACACAAGGTAATTAGAAAATACACTAAAAAAATTGTTTAAACTCAACAATAAAATATATTTCAAAAGTATTGAACCTCTAAAATTAAAAAAATACCTCAATCTTAACACTTTATTTTTTCCGTTTTTAATAACGCAGACAATAAACATCGGAAAATATGATAACCACCTCAGTGAAATTTCAAATGCCTTATAATTGCAACATACAATGTTACATGATGTCTTTCACACCACAAATATGGCAAGAACTGATTTTAAAAGATGGTGTTGCAAATTTATTTGAAAAATAAGACAGAGAGAAATACAACAATTTCATAAATATCAATGTAGTATCAGTCGCCAAATGATTCGAGCGTAACTAAAGCAGAGTCACACATCAACAATAACCACGTCAGAACATTTACTTAACAATGTATTGCTAACAATTAATTCGTTTTTGAAATAGAGTGAAGATTTTTTGCTGGTAAACTTTTACCTTCATCGCATCTATCAAAAAATTATATCATTTATCAGTATTTTTTGGTATCTTAATAGGAAAACAAGTAACACTTTTGTGTTGTAAGATTTCATCGTCGAAGCATCTCCATACCTAGAAAATTCTAATATAACTAGAAAATCATCCGTCATGATATGACGGGTACAAATTGCCTATTCATTCGAGAGATTTCCCATCAAATGTGACGTGTTTAATTAGATTTATATGGGAGAGAAATGTTTAACATTGTTTGAAAACAAATATAATAAACATATGTTTTATGACAGTTTGTGATGGCGTTTCGGCTTCGATGCGTTTTCTATAAGCGGCTGCATCTACTACACGAATCCTGTCCAGCGATTCCTGGCTTTGCCTCGCTAACCATCTTGCTTTCCTTCCCTTTGTCATCCGCCGTCTTTTTGCGACGGGTTCTTCGTCGGTATTCATCGTAAAAAATATAGTAAACTAATTCATGATTGTAAAGTATTAAATTATAGTAAAAAATATATACAAAATATGTACATAATAATTCAATGACCATGAAATTCTCAGCTTGTCAAACGTAAGTCAAAAGTTAAAATTTCAAAGGAATTCTTTTTCGAAATTCGAATCAAAACAAAGCACTTCTCTGCTTGTCAAACGTTGCCAAAAAATATTATCAAATTTATCATCACGATTGCAATAAATAATCAGATGCATCGTGGCGTCCAAACTATATCACGCTCGAGATATAATAATAACCTACTTTACTACTTTCTATTAAAAAACGAAAATTAATTTGAAATATATGATTAATATAATTTAAAATTTCTCGGGAACTATATTAATAATTTTATATCAATCGATATCAAGAGTTATATTATTATATAACTCTTATATTATTATATAAGAGTTATATAATAGTGATATATATATTATTATATCACTATTTTAGAGCTATTAAATTTGAAATTAGAACGCCAATTACGCTTTTAAATTTAAAATTACTGAATTTTGGGTTCTGTAATAATGAAATGATGCTGTTTAACATCTCGCAATGTTATGACGTGAGTTTCATTATTGGTGACGTCAGAGCGCTACCGAGAGACAGATATGGGCTATTATATTAGTAATTGTCGGATTCATTTAAAGTTTCAAATCTAAGCAATAGATTATTAAGAAAAGATGGAGTCTAGTGCAAAATTAAGAATGGTAGCCAGAAAAGCACGTACGACATCTCCACTCTTTTTCCAATTCTCACCTTGGACAAAATTGAGAACACTTTACTACATACCGTACGGCACCATATTTAACGCATGCTAAGCTTATATTCACAGCACATAATTGCTGTGGGTTAAAGGTTCTCACTTTATGGGGGCAAAACAGTTTGTAAGGTAGGTGCATCCTCAATTGCCTTACTCATCATCTGACCAAGATTTAAAATTACCACACGGCACCATATTTAAAGTATGCTAAGCTTATATTCACAGCACATAATTGCTGTGGGTTAAACGTTCTCACTTTATGGGGGGGGGGGCCAGAACAGTTGGTAGGGTAGGTGCATCCTCAATTGCCTTCCTCGTCGTCTGATCAAAATTTAAAATTATGGTATGTCCATAGGTAAGCCTCTGGACATATATATAGTTTCAAGAACTGGGACTTAAATTGCAGCAAATCAAGATTCTTCCGATATCACATGATAGAGCGACCAGCAGTGGTTTGCGAAAAGGTTCAATCCATTTATAACAATCCTTTCTTCATTAGATGATACAAATACGACTACTGTTTTGTTTTCATCTTTTGGGAAAAACATATTTATGTTCAAAATTATAAACAGCTTTACCTGGGGCATTTAGGAAGACGTTGTCGCACTAAAAATGCATTTCGAAATCTAAACTTAGAAAAACTCACCTGATTCCCCTCTTTCGTCCAAAACACCGAGGGAGGCGGGTTGCCTGTAGCGGAACACTCGAACTTCGCAATTCCGTTCAGACCAACTCTCTGGTCCCGAGGCGTTTTGAGAAAAACGGGACGGGCTGTTGGGAAATAAGAAACAACACGTCTTACAACAAGGCAATGATATTCCTATGACGATCGTTATGGTCTTGAACATAATTTGATGAAGTCTTATGGCTGAAAAACTTATTCAGAGCCAATGACAGTTTAAGTTGACATTAGAGAGAATTCGTTGTGGCTTATCAATATCACCAATTAAACAGTTCAATGACTATCAAAGTAAAAATATAGGCAGAATCTAAGCGGTGAATCATTACTTCCAGGTAGACAGTTCCAAACATCATCCAAATGTTCATAAATCAAGAATTGCATTTGAAAAAAAATTATATTTAAACATTAATAATCGATATTCTGTGCATTAAAATTTCATATTTAAAATGAAAGTTGTTTAATTTTATAAAGCTCTTTCCATAGTACTAGGATGCGTAGGATTATGGGAATAGTAGGAACCCGCATTCTGATATCCAGCAGGTCCGGTTTTATCATTAGTCGACCCTAGGCAATCGCTTAGGGAAATCACAACAATTGGGCGCTTTTGCATTATACAAAACTGTCATTTATTCGTTAACTTCTGCTTCTCAAAATAAATACTGAATTGTAATATAAATTTAACAATAATTGTACATGTATTAATAAGTATCTTAATGAATAATTATTGTTAGAATGCAAGTTTCAATGGACGTAGTTGAGAACGGTTTTCTCTTTTTGAGCAATTTGAGCAATGTTCCATTAATTTAAAATAAATATTTTTGTATCAATTTTTTATGTATTTGGATATATTACGTTTGCCTGTGCATGTCAATATGTCATCCATTGGTGATCCAACCACTAGTACAGTCAGTTCGAGTTGCCACTCAATATAGCCCCAGTTGGAAGTATAATTAAAATCCTGAATATATAAAAATAGCGATCATATAAATTGGGAATAAGTTCATATTTTAATCCTTTTTCTACACTTTTGTTATTGTACGAATAAAATTAAAAATGGAAAATTATTTTAAATGTTCCTGTTTAATTAGGTAGGAACGAAATCAAATTAACGAAAAATTAAATTCGACCATTTTTACAATAAAAGGGCATTCCATTTACTAACGTCTGGAGTATTTGAATTCTGTAAACCCTTTAATATTTATTTCTCTTCACAATAAAAAAATAATTGAAGTGAATAAAACGAGAATTTAATTTTCTTTTAAAAAACTACTAAACTTATTATTAACAATCGAAGATGAAACGGAATGATACAGTTTTTTTATTTTATTAATTTTTGGAGTGATAGTCATGCTCGAATAAATAAACGAATATTTCTTTAAAATATATCTTCTAAAGTTTCAAAATGGGCATTAGGGTTTCTCATAGAATAGTTTATTTAGTCTAATTTAATAGTCTATGGTATAACATATCGATTTTGAAAAGGAAAGGCTCGATTTTCATGGTTTAGAACATTTTTGTGAGACCAGCCTACCACGTAAATCCAGGTCTAGATATATTTTAAATGCGAATAAAACTTATGCGTCGTGCTTTGCATAAAATCAGAATTCAGCATCTTAAGCAGTAATTTATGATAATTATTCCTATGTGCTCCACATAGCATGAATAATATATCTTTAAATTAGTTAACGAATACTTTAACAACATTCTTATCGACAAAGCACAGGCACGAAAATAAAACTAAAAAACCACCAGAAAAAAAACAGGAAAGATTTATACTCACAATGGACAGTTAATGTTACAGAAGCCGATATAATCCCCACGGGATTTTCTGCTTCGCAAATATACATTCCTTCATCCGATGGCAGCACGTCTTTTATCAGCAGGCTTTTATCCTCCTGGATCTGGGCTCTGAAATGACAGAGAGTTCCTTCCATCATTCCATGCCTTACCTGGGAACCGAATGCCTTTTGCTCTTGAATATTTAATTAAGCGCTTATTCATCAACGAGGCTTCAAGTAATTAAGTTAGTTCGTCAGGGACGAAGTTCTCAGCATAAACAACCCAGCTTGCTGGATATCTACTCAATCTTTTTTTAACGAGTAGGATGGCACAGTATTTGTGAAATCTCATCGGCTCACGACAGGTGTAATTTATTAACAAAGATTTTCTAAGAAGACTCAACTGATAACAGATGTCTGAAGATTTAAAAACAGCATAAACCAATAACGATACTACACTGATCACTTTCGTTATTTCTTAGATTATCCTTTTTTTCAATTCGAGTTTTCGTTCATGTGTATACCATAGGTAGTTTTTGCAGAGTTTAATAATCTTTCATGGTCACATGATGAAAAAGAGAGACAACTTTTGGAAACATGGGATACATGTGTCGTATTCAGTTTAGTAGTTGGGTTCATATATGATGAAAAAGAGAGACAACTTTTGGGAACATGGTATACATGTGTCGAATTCAGTTTAGTAGTTGGGTTCATATATGATGAAAAAGAGAGAACTTTTGGGAACATGGGATACGTGTGTCGTATTCAGTTTAGTAGTTGGGTTCATATGTGATGAAAAAGAGAGACAACTTTTGGGAACATGGGATACATGCGTCGAATTCAGTTTAGTAGTTGGGTTCATATATGATGAAAAAGAGAGACAAATTTTGGGAACATGGGATACATGTGTCGTATTCAGTTTAGTAGTTGGGTTCATATGCTCCATTGGACAATGTTTCGTTGAAAATACTGCCGATATAGATCAAAGAGCTATTTTGAGACATGAAAATGGTTTCCACAAGAATGTTTCACACCCTATCATACAAAATTTCATGATAGATTTTTCGTTTATATGAATTATTGAATACTTTTTCCTCAAGTTATTTTAGTTACACTAACGTCCCGTTTTTGAAGCGACACGAGGGATATTTTGGGACGGACTTCGTAATTTTGAACCGCGGTCAAATGAGCTGGTACCTCCTTCTCCAAACTTCCACACCACACCGGTGGGAGGATACTTTTTTCCCAAATAAAATGTTGTATGCACTATTGGCAGGTTTTTTTCGTTTGTTAGATAGAGTAGTATTTAGTTTAATTTGTTCTTAGTACACATTTCACGCAACACGATCAAGAAATATGTGTGGTTCGTTTCTTATTCCATGTGCTTCTTTAAAAAAGCCTTATCCTAGAAATGCCTGTTACACGTTCTCGTTACAAGTGTTTCTTTAAAAGTGTCTTAATTTTATTCTCTCTTGTTACATGTAACAAGTAAGTCTCTCAATACACATTTAATACATTCTTTCTATACATACTACATTCAAAAAGTCCTGGTGCGTTTATTATTACATGTGCTTCTTTAAAAAAGCCTTATCCTAGAAACGCCTGTTACACATTCTCGTTACAAGTGTTTCTTTAAAAATGTCTTACTTCAATTCGCTCTTGTTACTTGTAACAAGTAAGACTCTCAATACACATCTAACACATTCTCGCTATATATACTACATTCAAAAAGTCCTGGGACTTATTTTATTACATGAGCACAGATAGAGCCTCTCCTGTTTGGTGTTTCCTTCGAAGTAACTACCCTGCGCAACTATGCTTTTTTGCCATCGTTCATACTGTCACGACTTCTAACGATGGTCGTCGCGAGAAGTAAACGGGATGCTAAAATATAGATAATTAACATTCTGAATGGATGGTTTGAAACATTTTGCAAAATTGTGAATAACGATATTTTTGTTAAAATTCAGTGGCAACAGATTAATATTTTTGTAAAAAGAGTGTAAATAGTTTAGATTTCTCCATCGCCATTGAAGGTTGTGTTTTTATAGTGTCCTTCTCTTCTTTGAGAATATATAGCGGTTCAATAATTATACTTTCAGTAAGTGAATGCCCATCTCTTGAATCACTTCAGGCCTGTGGAAACTGAGGTAGGCGTGAACTTTTCTGATTTATTGACTTCACGTCTAAATGTATTTCGATCCACATACAAAGATGTAAATGTGGGTTGCAAGCCTCCTTCTGCCACATTCTCCAGTGCCTTCGTCGCTGCTTGCTGCACTTCTTCGGAACTTGAGAATCGTTTTACCTTAAATGCTGTCTTCATCCAGGGAAAAAGTCATATGGGGCGAAATCAGGAGAATAAGCTTGTTGTGGAAGTACCGGAATGTTATGTTTTGATAAGTAATATGTGACCAGGAGGAACCTACCTGTGAGCCGTATCATTATTGTGAAGGAGCACCAGTGGCGTAGTGAGGATATGTGGCTATCGGGCCATAATATGAATTTTTCGCCCCCTCCTCTCCATCATCATCAGTGGCTTAGCTTGTGTAAATGGGTCCCGGGACATAGCATTTTTTTCGTCACATGCTCGTATTTGGCTTTAAAATGTGACATAAATGCAATCATGTTTTGACTCGATGGCGCCCCCTAAGACTGGCGCCTGGGGCATGTATACCCTCCTTTGCCCCCCCCCCGGGCGCGACGCCACATAGGAGCATCCACGACTTGATCTTCCAAAGATCTGACCAGCTCGAATCAAGTTGCAGCAAATTCTGCAATCTGGTAAAAGTTTTTTGACTAGCATTTGCTACAGTTTCTCTGAAAATGGCGATTTTTTTCATCCTGTCTGGGTACTAGCGTGATATCTCACATAATCCTATGTACTCTTTCGGCCATTTTTGTGCTGTGAATTCCGCTCATAAACTCTAGGTTGACTCATTGCTATTTCATCGTGTATCGACTTAATCATTTGGATAGTCTCGGCTAAAATTCCCCTAGCAACAGACAAAATCCGACGCGGGAACGCTGAGGAAATTCCACACCTTTTCCCTTCGGTGGAAAGTTCTGAAAGCCTGTAAGCACGGTGTACGTCTCTCATGTGCTGTACATGAGACACGTACCTGGATGAAACCCTTTCTGACTAGCCGGTTATAAGATACCTTTCGCTTGTTCAGCGAGAAACAGAATAATTTATTTGCATTTGGAAAATATTTAAAAAATTCCGGAACTTTCTGAATGTTGTAGCATATGCGTTTATTTCAAAAATAATAAAATTCATCTACGTCTATTATCATTTATTATTATTCACCTACATCTATCAGGCCCCTTATATCTCTAAAATAGGGAATGTAGGTGGTGTGAGCATATGTAAGAGAAAATCTAACTAAGGGAAGGACCGGATTAACCCCTATAGGGGCCTATAGGCAATGCAAGTTTCGGGACCCTCTTTCCATCCACACCTTCCTGTTATACATTTTTATTGATTTTAATTTAATCTCTATGCAATTTTTTAAGAAACAAATATTTTTTTAAACTGAAATGACACAACACTCCATATTTGGCCACATTCAAGAAAGTTGGTTTCAATTTCTAGCTCATAAAAAAATTAAATTTAAAAGTAATTTTAAATAAATTGTTGAATATTGTACGAAACATTTTAACACAATCTAAATGGACTTTAACATCTGGGTTTGCCCTATTAATCCAGGCAGATTTGTACATCAAATTTGCCTATGTCAGTCAGCCAACTGCAAACATTAATCTGGGTGTGCCCTATTAATACAGACAGATTTGTATATCAAATTTTCCTATGTCAGTCAGCCAACTGCAAAACATACATCTGGGTTTGCACTATTAATCCAGGCAGATTTGAATATAAAATTTGCCTATGTCAGTCAGCCGACTGCAAAACATACTGGACCACACTGATCTGCAAGTGAATTTGAAAACATGAAAAAATATTCCTAAGAATAGTTTTCTGAAATTTAAACGATACTTGATTTTAAGTTGAATAAGTACGAGTACAGTAATCTTATATATTAAATGAAAGAACCCTGAAAATAATGAAAAAAAATCTCAGTCTTGGGGGGCCCCGAAAGTTACGAGGCCCTCAGGCAGTTTCCTGCTTTTCCTGTTTGATAATCCGACCCTGTTCAGGGACACATATAAATAGTTCCTATAAAAGAGTAGATTGTAATAATGTCCCGAATGATACGGCGTAAAGTATGATGTGTGTGTGGCAAGAGACTATTTCAGCAGTCGGGTTTCGCAAATGGAATTTGGGGTAATGTGAAAATTCTATGATCTATGGAATATATTCGAAATGAAACATTATGACTTCTGAATTAAAAACACGGCAACTGTGAGTGAAAAAAGCAGATATCATGTCATTGGCGGCTGTATTTTCATCTTAACGTAAAAGTGTCCTGTAGGTAGTCTGAAGATTAAAATTAAAATTGCGGATCTTCACAAAATAATTTCACCTTTTGAAAGCTATCAATACTTCTGTCCAATAGCAATCAGCAGGAAATTTTTGTAATGGATTTTCTTAATTCTGCTTTGTATAAGGTATTGTTGCGGTTCGATGAAACAGAATGTACGTGACACCGTCAGATGTCACATACGTTCTGTTATCTACCCTGTCCTTAGGCACGTGCTTAATATATAACACAGCCTTTCTAAAAGATTGTTCGATTTCTGTTCATTCCCCATTCCCTTTGTTCTGAATTCTGATAACGAAATTGCTGATTCATCAGTTTTTATTTCTAGAAATAAGAGGACAGAGCTCATGGATGCAGGATCTTTAAGTTCTGTCCGGGGTTTGAAAATGAAGTCATATCGTTAGAATTTATGAGCTATATCGCTTGTGACAATTACTTTTATTTCTGTTGTTAGCAAAAAAAGAAAAAAAGGAAAGAAACTTGACAAAATTAGAAGATCATATTCGTGATCTTTGCTTTTCACTTTGTCGAAGTGCACAAAGAGAAAGTATTATAATTGTCAAAAAAATTCCATCTCGAGATTATGATGAATCAGCACATTTTAAACCTACCTGAGTTCGAAAAATCATTTTTGGACTTCAGAATGTCAGTCTATCT
>BGPR01005572.1:32671-76495 GCA_013235015.1 Araneus ventricosus | reverse complement strand
GATAACTCAAAAACAAACAAAGATAGAGACAAGAGAAAAAACTGCAGAGGAAAGATGTTTGACAAAATTAGAAGATCATATTCGCGATCTTTGCTTTTCACTTAGTCGAAGTGAGCACAAAGAGAAAGTATCATAATGGACAAAAAATTCCATCTCGGTATTATGATGAATCTGCACATCTTAAATATCCTTGAGTTCGAAAAAATCATTTTTGGACTTAAGTCTGTCTGTCTGTTCGTCTCTGTGCGTTTAAACACGATAACTCAAAAACAAACAGACATAGAGACAAATAGAAATTTTTCAAAGGGAAGATTGTATGCTTGTCTACTCACGTGTATGCGAATACAACTATTAATGTATCAAGCAAAGTTGAATGAAAATTGAACTGTAGTCTTTGCATCAAAATTATAGAGATATATCAAATTTTCGTCAAGACCTTGAATGGGTACACTGTTTAGTTGTCTATCCGTGTGTATATGAACAAGATAGTCTAAAATTGCAGGGTGCTAGACGAAGTAAGTTATATTGATTGGCATAGCATCGAAATTGTAACTAAGAGTGGCTTCTTATTTGTTTTTAAATAATAATAATAATAATAATAATTTTTCATTTCGATTTTTTAATCTTTAATATATTTCATAATTCGTTATTATTAACAATATGGAATCTTTAAATCAATTTTTCTCAAATCCACTGAAAGATTGCAGCTCAAAAAATGAAATAAAAAATAAATAAGATTAATTTATTATTTGTTAATTTGTTAATTAAAATAATGCATTGTCATCGGGAGTACAAAATTCAGGATATCTAGTAATCAGGAAGAGAGAGCAAAATCACTAAAAAATTCTGTCTTTTCAAACATTACGGAAGTCGAGTTAAAGACAAGAATATTACAAAGGCAGGTCTTTACCTTCCGACGGGCATCTTTCCATCTTGTCTTCTCCAGGTGATTGTGGGTAAGGGGTCTCCTCCCACCTTACACTCGAATTGAACATCCTCGTCCGCCAATACAGTCACGTGATCCGGTTCTCGAACAAAGAAGGGTTTCACTGGAAACGAAGAACACGAATTTCAGTCAAGGAAAATAATTTTGATCCGATGAGATGTCGAGTTAAATGAAAGAAGCGAGAGCAATGTTTGCCAAAATTTAGTGAAGAAGGGTTTGGAAGGCAAATCACAAGGGAAAGGCATGTGAACTATTAAAAACGACACTAAAGACATCAAATATTACTTCAAAAAGAACAAAAACTAAGGCTAAATGGTTTTTTATCGTATGTAAGGACACAAAAGAAGAAGAAATGTTACAGTGTATAAAATCTCGGACTCATACATTGTGTGCTGGTGCGAATTTGAGTAATTGGAAATTTCAATTTCAAATGAAGTTCAACGTTACCAAAATATTTTTAAATTTTTCTTTTATGTTTTTATTGAAAAATTCTGAATTTTCTGGTGTATACCATGATTGAAGCTTAGAGCCAAATCACAATTATCTAGTTGCCTATTATTTCCTTCAAACACTTTAATAACTGACTTTTGTTTTCATTAACACTGAAATCACATTTGCAGTTCATTAAAGTTTCCATTTCCCATGTTTCTTCGTTACCAACATAGTTCGCAAATGTTATTGTTTCTTTTTCTGTCTTAGTATACTATATTTTCTGATGCTATACCCTGAATAAAACATAGACTCATGCGATTATTGTACAGTAAATATATCAGAATTAATATAATAAATTATGCTCACCGTGCACGGTCATAATGGCTGGGGTAGACTCCCTGAATCCTGCCATGTTTTCTGCCACACACCTATAGTGTCCTTCATCCGATTGCCGGACATCGCTGATGACCAGGTTTCCCGGACTCACAATCCGGAACCTGCCTTTGTTGGTGTTTACGTACTCACCGTCTTTCCGCCACCGTACTGTTGGCTCTGGATGACCCTTGGGTGGAACACACTCCAGGACTGTAGATTCGCCCATTGCAGCCTGAACGGGCTTTGGACTCAACCGAAATTCCTCACGGAGAACTGTTTTTTAAAAAAGAATAAGGCGTAAGTTTGCACACTAGTATTAACTTTTATGTATAATGTTTTACTTGCATGCATTATACTTTATGCATTATTCTTGATTTCCTGCATCATACTTTAAATTTGGTACGAGTGACTTTTAAAAATCTTTCGTCTTGTTTTAAGGTATCTGACTACGTGCGGGAACGAATTTTTGGAAAAGCGCTTTAATGTGCAATTTCAGTTCCTTTTCTGACTCAGTATCATTCAAAACAGTCATTAATACCAGTCAGGAAATTTTATGTCACTTGAGATTCAGTAAAATGGGATAATTTAGGTAAAAAGAATGGGTAAAATTAGAGCAAAAAGCAAAACACTCTAGCAGAAATACTAATCCATATATTCAAATAATTTCTCTACACAGCACATTTACAACTATGGTGAAGACAATGAACTAGGATCTAAGAAATACTTGCATTTACAGGAAAGTTATGGCCAGTCGAGTATTCTCTCATTCAAAATTTCACAAAATGCATAGGTATAATCAACATTAAGCGGCTCTAAATCAAAAACTATCGATCTCAAAACTATATCTCTGGTTCATTGCCTTTACTACACTTAAGAAAACATATATGAAAAGTTTCAAGGAAATATATAGATAATGTTTTGAGATATCGTGTTTTGCGTACGTAACTTTTGACAAAATATAAGTTTTCCAAAAAACGCATTTAAAGTTTTAATTTGCTTTTCATTAAAAATATATGTATTTAAATTCTTTTGAAGTTTGTAACATTTGTAAGACATACCTTCTTTATTCAGAATCTTATCACATTTTTTCATTCTGAGAGCCGGTAATTTTTTTCTAGCGTTTTTTGTTCCTGCCAAAGACTGTCTCTTAGAAGTGACGATACTATGGTTATTGAGTTTAAGATATTATTTCAATGTACATATTGGCCAGGAACTATTCCCATTCATGGTCCTAAAAGAGTTCATGAAATACTCTTTTAAGACCATAAAATCAATCATTAAACAACAATTAATCTATCGATGTCCCAAAACGTGAATTTTGTAACTCCACAAATGTGCATTTTGGCAAAAATGTTCATAGTAGCTTGTCGAAACTCAAAATCTTATTCATATTGACATGACTTGCATATAGAATGTATAATTAATCGAAATAAATAAAAAGCAAATTAATTTATACTTCAGAGTGCGGTGTATTTGGTATAACGAGGGAAAACAGCCAACTTCCGGTTTCATTTTTAGCTACCGTGTTTTATAACAAATTCTATATCTCCGTTTCTATTCATCGTAAAAATAAAATAAACCCAGATTTAGAAAGCTAAATAAATGGGCTTTGAAGTAAAACCATAAAAGAAACTTTGTGAATTTCGACCCAAAACCGTCTTTTAGACTGTGATTTGTACGAATTAAAGATAATCATATTTGTTTCATAATACATAATTCATTATGGTACCTGAGTTTCTATGGTGATTCTTAAATCTCAAATAAAAATTGAGGCAATAGTTTTCTCAGAGTCATTTCCTTAATTTCCTTTTCCCCATTATTTTAATAACACCAAAAACAATTTTAAAGGCCTTTACAGATAGGATGAACCAAAGGAAGGTCGAACTAGGCTTTAGTCATACGCATTCTAGTCAAGGCAACCCCTATATGTATTCATCCTTCAGAAATGGATCGGAACGTGAAATAATATAGCATTTTTAAAAATTTGAATAACTCAAAATGATTGCAGATTGCATACGAGCCACGTTGGCCTTATGATAGAATTGGCTTCAAGACCTGATTCCAGGTACAATCCGCTGTTTATACAGACCTGGTACATGTAAACGCTCTTACGCTGATATGGCCTGGAAGTTTGAAGAGGAATGCTGGTTTAGATGTCGTCCTCGTCATCTGCCCATGGTTAAAAACTTCGAGGTTTGTCCTAAGATATACCTAATGCAACTTCATAGCGGGACGTCAACCTCACTAAATTAAACTAAGCGTATAGATTGATTACGCCATGTTTAAGAATGGTTTATTCTGCCTGCTGTAAAATATTTCTTCTCTTAGCAAGTATTTTCCATATATGTTTCACACCATTCATTTCGTTGTATGTTTTAATATATTTTAATTACTTTCTCAGAGAAGCTGATAAAGAAGTGATAACTGATTGGATTTGGGCCAGGACTTTTATAATTTGAACCTCTGCAATCAAGTTTCAAATATTTTGAACCTCGGAAACCAGGCCCGTATGCAGCTCTAAGCGGAGTTAATAATTAATAATGGGGTTCTGCACGAAATTAATATACTAATTCGGCACAAACAAATATTGGTTCACTGATTTTATAATTAATCCTGATAATAAATGATTCCTGAAATGGGTTACATGCAGAGTTATCTAATTAAAGTTGCACCATTCGGAGTTATTCTATGATTATAAATAACTAGTAAATTGATTTTAAACTCAGTTTACCATCTACATTTGTATGTATTCCAATCATACGGAGAGTTAATCTGGGGAATATGGTAGCTCAAAATATGGTGTTTTATTTTATACAATGATGGAACCTTTAGTTATTTCACAGCATTGATGAGTATTCTTTCCGTAATTTTCTTAAATGTTTCACTAAATGTTTAAAATTTTACTTTTGAGATGGCTTTTCAATTGATTGCACTTTTTCTCTGCGCATATCAATAAGATATTCTCTTTGGCTATTAAATTTTGTATTCATTTTCTCTTTTAACACTTTTGTATAAAGTTGTATGCATGCATTTAATCAAAATCAGCGGCATGCATTGAATCAAAAATACATGCCGCGGTCGTCTCATCGAATGCTGTTAAAATGTTTAAGGTATCCGACAGGTTTAAAATCTTCGCTTTTGATGAAATTATCAAAAACTTTTTTTATGATTTAATTTTGTAGCCTGTTTAATAAGCTTTCTAAAACTGTATCACTTTTTACTCTACGTGAATTACAAATGGAGTTACAGCTGTTTTATTGCCGAACTGTAAGCATTATTTTAAGTTACATGAAAACTTTAAATGCGTTTTCTGAGAAATGATATTTTTGAGGAAAACTGTCGACCGTAACAATGATTTCTCAAAAAGTTATTCAAGTAGATATGAAATTTTCTGAGATTGTTTTCTGTAATATGCTTGATGTTTTCCTCTAAAATCTAAGGTCAATTTTAAAATCAAGTAATATTTTTAAGTGTTTAAATATAAACGAAAAAGCATTTTTTATGAAAAATTACCAGTTTAGTAACTACGTTCAGCTATATCTCAAAACTATTTTGAAGTACAAGAAAGATTTTAGAGCATAACACAGATAACCGTCATAAGAATGCACTCCTACGAGGATTTATGTATATTTAGAATAATATGATATTGTCTATGGCTGTTAGCGTAAGGCAAATATTTTAGTCATTTTTCTTCAAATTTCTCAGTTTTTAAAAAATATATTATTTTGAAAGCTTAATTTTGCAATATTTTCATAGTTTTAAATCATATGCAGTTGAAAAATAACATTAATATATATATATATATAAGTTATTTTTCAAAAAAATGTCTCCGAACACAGTCGGATACCTTAAGTCCATTTTACGCATTCTTACAATAGTAAAAACACTGATTTTGAAATAGATCCACGATGTAATCAAATATAAAAGTAGCGTTGAAGTGGCCAGCCTATATTGCAGACATTCTGAATGCAACTCAACGTTTATGAACAGATCCTATTACGGCGTAATTGCAAATCTTTTATATGGCAGCTTTAATGAACTCGACAAAGCATCGTCTTATAACTCTGATATGATTCACATTTAGAATCCTGTTGAATAATTATTCTTAGATATAATTTATATCTTACTCTGAGCATCATTAGTTTCTTTGTATAAAGTTTTAATTAGAAATCTTGAAGTTAATAATTCAAAATATTAACTCTGTAACTCTACTCTTTGGGTGGAACCTACGAATTTACTGAAGTATCTAATATCCATATGACTTTATAGAAAAGGTGAGAGTATTTATCATAATTTAATGTTATGAAATATAAGCACCAATTTTACATTTTTCATCCGGGTAACAGAACATAAAATTCAATGAAAGAAACAGGAAAATCGTATCACATGCAAATAAATATTTTAAGAAATCGTAAACAGAATAAATATGAATCGTATTAAAATAATTTAAATATTTGCTTTTTTCAGCTTTTAGAATATTTTATGCTTATGATAATATTTCGTCATTGTTCAGACAAAAGTCACTGAGTCCGAGACTACAGATTCGAGATGCGGTCAGCTTAAACGTTAATTTTGATTCGTTCTGATAAATAGTAAAACTTATTGTACAGATTATTAGCACCAACGGTTGATTTACTGGGGTTTGGATAACAAGTTTCTATCACGAAATAATTAATTGCAATTTCTAATTTACTGCAATAATCCGGCAAAAAGTTATTGTGGGCTTAGTGACTTCTGCCTCAACTACAACTATTTATTGATTTTCATTCGGATATTCTATAACACGAACTGCAGGCGTCATTTTCCATTACTTTTCCTATTCTTACTTTACTTAATTCGTATAATATTTATTTTAATTCCTTTATCAATATTCAATTACAATGCTTATAATAACCCGCAAATCTAAGAAAGAAATCAAAAGGAAAACTCGAGTCAAAATTTCGTTTTCCAAATTAAAGAATCCGTTTTAAATTATTTACAAAGAGTAAAATTTCTAATACAACAAAAATTATTACTGAATAATTTTCATTTTTTTTTCCTTCAAAAAGACATTCTGACGAAAAATACGATATAAATATGTCTTTCAAATATCATAAAAACTTGCTTAAAAGATGCTAAAATGGAAACAAAAACAATTGTTACATGGATTTAAAAATAATCAAGAAATTTCATCGAACAATTAATTATTCAATTGCATGATTTTTAAAAGAATACTTAATACCTTTGAGTTGTTTGTCGACACGACACCACAAGACGATATTCTTTTTGACAATTTTTAATTCTAAAAATATTCTATTTCGTTAATTTTAATCCTTTTTAATTTCTTTTTTCGTATTTAGTACTTGCATTTTTTTTAATCTGTACTATAATCTTTTGCTATTTTTTTGTCCTTGTAATTAACGTTTGCTTTAATTACAAAAAATAAAAATTTAATATTCTGGTTTGGTATTTAATTCCCAAAATGGCAACATTCATACAGACGAAATTTATTCTTATTCCTTTAACAATTTTTTTTTCATTTTGTGATTCAGTTTGTCTTTAGCAAGCTTAAATCTTTGATGTCCAATTAAAAAATTGTAATCGCTTATATTCCTACAGAGGTATAATTGTAAGTATAAATGAAAATGATTCTACTAATGCTTTAATTAAATATTTACTATTTTTTTACATTACAAGATAAAGATATCTACGTTTTGTTTTGGTATTATATGATGCAAGTATTTACTCAATAAAAGATTAATTCAAATGGACAAAAATATCAATAGCTTTGGATTATGATTCTTGATTTGAATTCGAAGAGGGTAAATGTCTTTTTTATTATATTCTAAGTATATCCATGAATTGAATTCAAGATAAATATTACATACAGTTCGCTTTCGTTTTTGGGTATTTCACATCGATTAAATTTCTAAAATTCTACTGTCTAATTTTAGTTGAAGAAAGTTAAAAAAATTATTTAACAATAAAAAATTCTAGAGATGCTTTTACATTATTGTCAATTTCGGTAATGAAAGACATGAGTAATCCTAATACAAATTTTGCTATTTTCCTTTTATTTTGCAAGCAATTGATATGAAAAGAAAAATGGAGAGAGAGAGAATAAAAAAACTTAAAAGGCACAAAATGAAAGTCTTTTTCAGTTAAATTTTCATTTCAATGAAACGAATTTGCCTAATAGTAAACAGAAGACCAGTTTTTACCTGAATGTTCCTTCTTTTAAATCTCATTACTTAATATGTCGAAAATTTAATAATTTATCTGTCAGATTTATTTTTCTGACGCAAGTTCGCAAAATTCTGACACCTTAAACTGTTTTTCATTTGGGCTCAGGTGGAAGTTTCCTAACTGGAATACCAAGAAAGGATAAAATATATTTGGAATGCTCCTTAGGAGGAAATAATTCCATGCCAAGGAACGCTGTTGTTTAATGGCATTAGCAGATTTATCCTGAGAAAGCTCTTAATTTATGGTATTAGCTTTAAAGCGACTTAAGAATGTTATTAATTAATGCCATTTTCATGGAATTTCTGGAATTCACTAGAAGCTTCAATGGTGGTATTCTCGCATTAATCGTTTAAGGTTATCCCATTATTGATTCGGCACACATTAATTATGCTATTTTTAATGGTTAGGTCGTAAGCAGAATTCCTCTAAAGCACTATTTTTTGCCAAAATAATTTAATATATTTGTTTACCAAGAGTGAAATCTTTTAATAGTATTCAGGTAGTAAAGAGAATAAAAATCAATGGACATTTTTCTGGTATCTTAAAGCTCGCTTCACTTGAATCCTGCAATTTAGTTCTTTCAGGTTTATAACAATGGAGTCAATTCTTGTGACGTCACAGTCACATGACAAGCATAATTACGCTTGTCGTCTAACAAATAATTGCTCCTGTCCTACGCTTTGTTGGAATATTACTTCACAAGATGAGCAATGGATTTCAAAATAAAATTGAAGCGATGTATATCACTTGTAACACGAGAACATGAATTTAGTTGTGATTGAATATGATGAGCACTATGCTGTCTAACTTGCAACCAATACGATAAGTAGCTGTTTGATTTGATCAGGTAAACATCAACAGAGCTCTCGAAATGATAACTAAACTCGCCTGCTCAATTTTTTTTCAAAGGACATAACACCTGCTTACAGTATATTATAAGTGTTTACCTTCTAGAGGAAAAAAATAGTTCATTAGTTTTTCTGTGGAACTGTTATTTTTAAAAAATTAAAAGCCTTTTTAACCACAATAGTCTCTATTGATAAAAGCATAATAAAAAAATGGTTAATATATGAAAGCGCAATAGCTCGGTAACAAGTATATTTTATTAATAAAAGTTGGTAGAAGAATTTACAAGAAAATAGAGATCTTTAATGCTGGACTTCTTTTGTTTGAAACAAAGGCCTTAAAGAAGTCGCGAATAGTTACACTTTCACTATTCATGGTCTAAATAAAGTGGACTATTTTTTAAATCTAAAACAAGCACTCATACTTAGAGGCCTAACAATTTAATTCCATTTTTGTTACACTTTACTCATATAGATACCCTTTTCTCATAGAGTTAGTTACGCTTTACTCACATAGTTACCTTTTTCTCGTAGAGTTAGTTACACTTTACTCACATAGTTACCCTTTCCTCATAGAGGGCGTATTTTTGTCCAACTTTGCGACTCAGTAGTCGCTGAAATACAATTCCGATTTAATTTTTTTATAACTTCTGTTGTTAACCTTCATCTCTAAAATTAGACACTAGTTATGTTTTTAACATATGTAGTTACCGAGATATGTAGGATCGCCCATACAACGTTTTTTGTGGCGTTTTGGCGTGTGAATCAACTTCCTTCTTGAGACCCCAATGGGAGGAACGTAGTCCTACGTTAATAAGGGAAAAATTAATTTTAAAGCAACAAAGTTCTGAAGTCCTACATTGTAAAAAGTTTTTTTAATTTAATAAAGCTTATAAAACTGTAACTCTTAACTAATGTATTTTACTTCATAAAAATGTCTTAATGTAGAAACGTTTTCACTTAGAAATGTTTTGGTTGAAAGTAAAATGAAAAATGTTTCATAAGAAAAATCTTTTTTTAATTTAAGAAAATCAAGATAAAAATTCTTCCAAAGAATCTGGATTTCAAATGCTTTATCTCTTTCGTTGATGTTAAATATTTAACGACACATCAAATGATCATTATTTATTCTATTTAAAAGAATAATTTCGCCTTTATATTTTAATTACAGCAACAACATAGTATTCATTTAAAAACGTCTCAGTAATGTTTTTAATCTTTCAAGTTCATAAGCAAGCTAAAAATTTTCTAAGACTCCACTTCAAGTACAAATTAATTTTTTCACTAGCTATTTAGGTTATTATATTAGTATGAGGGTAAAATAAAAGATAGGTATCTAGTTGCAGTGTGTAACAGTAAAATAAAGAGTTCTCATTTTGTTTATTGGTTTAAGTGTTTACTTGCTGTTAAGGATCTATTTTTTCTAATCATATTTATAATCATTACAACTATTGGATTTAATTATACTTCTGAAGTGTAGTTACCTTTTATATAAGTTCGTGCGTAATGGAGTCAATTCTCATGAAGTCACTAACACGTGACAATCTTAACTGCGCATGTCATTTATCATCTAACAGCACATTGTCATTCTCTGTGGTGTGTGACGTTACATAAATTTTATTTTCTCTTGTAAGAAGAAAAAGTATTCTACTCGCCAAAATATTCGATCCCCAGATTTTGTTTCTTCACGTGTTGGACCTCCCTGAGTCCGAAACAACCATTTTTGAAATAATTTCTGCTGTCAGTCTGTCTGTGAACATGATAACTCACGAACTAAAGAAGCTAGAAAGATGAAATGTGGCATGCGATGCAAGTAAATTTTGGAAGAAATTGATGTAACGTAAGTCTCTTTGTCTGCCGTTCATATCATATATTCATATCAACAAAAGAACTCATGAACCAACGCGCTAGACAGATGGAATTTCGTGCATAGTTTCATTACTAGAAATGTATCTCTGAGAATAAATTTGGACTAAAAACATCATCGAGTAGATTGCCTGTTGTATGTCTGCCCGTATAAACGTGATTATGACTCAAAAACACAGCAAGCGAAATAAAATAACTTTTTTAGGTGACAAGCGTAGCACCAAGCATTTTGGTGGCATGCGTCTTGACACCAAAATTGTAAATCATTATCAAATTTTGGATTGCATGCGAGAAAGGTAGACAGTCTGTTGATTCGTCTGTCAGTAAAATGTGTAAACACTGTAATTAAAAACACCAAAATTGTAAATCATTATCAAATTTTGGATTGTATGCGATAAAGGTAGACAGTCTGCTGATTTGTCTGTCAGTAAATGTGTAAACACTGTAATTAAAAATACCAAAATTGTAAATCATTATCAAATTTTGGATTGTATGAGATAAACGTAGACCGTCTGTTGATTTGTCTGTCAATAAATGTGTAAACACTGTAATTAAAAACCCCAAAATTGTAAATCATTATCAAATTTCGGATTGTATGAGATAAACGTAGACAGTCTGTTGATTTGCATGTCAGTAAATGTCTAAACACTGTGATTAAAAAAACACAACCCGCAAGATAAATGAGATATGGTTTGTAGTCTTCACACCTCAATGGTAGATTTGTATGGAAATTTGGACTCAATCGGTCAGCGAAAAGATGTCCAAAACGCATACCTCATTTTCTTCACTATACTTCGAAGCTAAAAAAAATTAACTAAAAATGTTTTTAAAAATGGATTTTATTAACCACTTAACTTAATAATTTTCTTTGCTATCTAATAAGATGCTCCCTTCTGTTTTGGAAAGCGGTTGTCGTTTTCATTCATCTCAGAAGGCATATAATACTTGAGATGTTATGGATTCTAGGTAATTTTTGTGTAAAATTATAAAGATAATTAATGATTAAATTTTAGTTTTAAGACCAAAAATGCGATAATTCGAAGCACGAGTATTCTCGGGCTGTTAAGTTAAGCGGTTAATGTAGTAAACAGCAGAATTTTTTTTATTTTAATTATATTTTCTTCTTTTCATGAGATCGATTGTTTCTCAAACCTACCACTAGGTGGCGCCACTGGTACGAAATTAAAACTTTATTTAATTAAAGATAAACTGGTAATTAAGTTCTGAAAATATTAAAATATGGCACTGGCATAGAGAATATACAAGTGTACAAAATTTCAATCCTCTGGCACATCGAGAAGTGACTGGAAAATCGATTAATAAATTCCATCATTAGAAACATGAAACAAGTTAAATGAAAGTGTTTAACAAAACCGGCTGTATTGTATAAGTATACCGGAAAGTCGAGAAGATACTTTTTAAAAGCATTTCGTAGAAAGAATTCGTAAAAGAAATCACAAAGCTTCATATACATATATACTATACAGGGTGCCCGCTAAAGTCCCTTACCACATTTTTAACTACCGAATGGCTGCAGCTATTTTCATAAGAGTGGTGTTTAGGTATGGTAAAGTGACATGCGCTACCACTTACAGCGCCACCTGATGGAAAACGGAGGAGTAGCGTTATTATCTCTAAAACAGTACGAGATAGAGGAAAAAAGTGAATCACAAAGTTGTAGAGAATCATCGATTTAGTACAAAAAGACACCTTGTGGACGTAAATGCTTAGAACAGAACGCTTAAAGCACGTATTTGTTTGTTCGCGATTTCCTACACTGACACGTGACAAAACATTTTTAGAAAGAAAAAAAATAGTTCTCACAAGATATCTTTATTTTCGGTGTTCAAACTTCTCTCTGTCAGCTACAATGTACATCTGGACACTTTCTTAAACTTCACGTTGCACACGGTGTAGCATAGTTTCGTGACGTCACAGTTTCGGATGCCGTAAACAAGCAAATGTGCACTTTAAGCATTCTGTTTTTAGCATTCATGACCATAAGGCGTCTTTTTGTACTAAATCGATGATGCTCTACAACTTTTTAATTCATTTTTTCTCTTTCTCGTACCGTTTTAGAGATAAAGAAGTTAACTCCTCCGTTTTCCACCAGGTGGCGCTGTAAGTGGTTTCATCCAGTAGCGCATAGTCACTTTACCATGGCCTAGACACCACTCTTATGAAGATAGCTGCAGCCATTCGGTAGTTAAAAGGGTGGTAAAGGAATTTAGTGGGCACCCTGTATATATATTTCTTTTATCGTTAGGCATTTTTTTTTCCTTTTCTAAAAATTTGACTTAAAACCTGCTTGATTTTCAGAATTTCGGAATTGGTTTAATAATCAATAATAAAGTCAATTGATTTTTGGAAAAACTCATAAATACCTTTCCCAACGAATATTCTCCTTCCAAAGAAGAACTCTTTCCAAAGATTTTTTTAGAGAAAGTAAAAGAAAGAATCAGGCCAAAGATATTTCATATCCGAGTAATGAAAAAATTTGTAAAAGCAAATCAAGAAACACATCTTATTTTCTCACTTCGTGTGGCCCTAGATGAACTGTGACCCGAAAAACTGAGTAATTTTTAATATAAAATTTTTAAAAGCGAGGGGGAAAAAACCAAAATACAGTAAGCTTTCGAATCCCTTTTACGAACTCCTTCAATCGCATGTATTCACACAGTTCCAAGTGTTTTTAATTGCGAATGAACTTTAAGGACGCTCCGTATTTCTTCAGTAAAATATAGTTTATTATCTACAGTAAAATACCTGTTAACCGAAATCCGGGTTATCCAAAATGCTTCTGAAATCGCAAATCCCAAAAACACTTTCTGTATTGCACGGAAATAATCCCGAAGGCAATGGCGGCTCGCAAGCTCAGAAAAGAGGAGGGCTGCAAAAAAATGTTTATCAAGAGAATACAATTTTAAAAGCTACTTTATCTTCAAGTAGACCAAAAATTTTTAATTCCGAATCCAGACGTGAAATTTCCTGCTTTTCAAACCAAGTAAATAACCAGCATATGACATTTTCTATTATTTTTACTAACAAAAATTAAAGTGCATGTTGATGTGACGATCCCTCTGACGAAAATAATAATAATAATCGGAGCTCCACATATAGGTACACTTCCCTCCTTGCCCAGTTACACTCGATAACACTCTTTCAAAAATGAATATCAAACAACTCATATACAGAAGATTTATTTTTAAGCTAAAACATATTAAATACATTTTTTACTGAAATACTCTAAAAATTTGAAAGGTTTAGAATGGTATTATTTGCTTGAATCTATCGTTGCAACACGAACAGAAAGCGAAACTCATAAACAGCCAATGAGATTGCAACTTGCGTGAGAGTGAGGAAAAAAGAAATATATATTAAAAAGGGCATCTTTCTTTCGGTCAGTTGGCTCCGTGCCAGCCAGAGCTGTGTTGACTTTCAGCCCATAGCCCGTCTAAGCTAAAGGAAGAAGGAGTTGCTTTTTCACTCCGTATTTTTTTTCAGTGAACGGATTTCGGGGGGAGGGCAGCTTATTTTGCAGCTCAAATCTGCGTCTCTTTTCGTTTGGATTCATTTTATGCCTTTTTTCAATTTTGTATTACTTTTTTTACATTTTTGTAAGTCATTGAACTCTGATAGTGGAAAAGTAAGCAAATAAGATTCAAAACGAAAAATGCAAGTTTAAAAAATAATTTCAGGAGGTGCTGCCACTCTGCAGCCCTAATGGAGAGCCGCCACTACTCGAAGGCGAGACTTTTTTGCTACGATATTCCCACTTTTTTCTTTAAGAAGGTCAGTGATTAATTTTAGAATTCTTAAATTAAAATTAATAGAAATTAGAAATATCAATTACAATTTCTATTAATTAGAATATCAATTACCAAGAGAGTTCTGAATTCGTTTTACACGCTAAACATATCAGAATTACATATTGTAATTAGATACAAAATAGTAATAAATGTTCTTGGCTTAACCGAAAAAATTGTTATCCAAAACGGCTACCCCTGTACTGTATAAATTAATCGATTGTTAAAAGAAGAGAACAAATCCACAAAATTGTTTCTCGTGGGAATAAAAAAAAAATCCTATTTTTCTTATTTATTGCTTTTTAAGTGATTTACTTAGTGATCTACTTAGTGATTTTCTTTCCTTTTTCACAGCTAACAATAAGCGTCTATATAATGTCAGTTTTATGCTCGTTGTGTGCTTGTCGATTTGTTGGCGTTCGTTCACTTCTTGAAACTGTTTATTCAATTATAGATTGTTAAATGATAACTGGTTTCATGAATTTACTATTATTTTTCTTGATTCACAGAAGAAAGAAAATTCTTTTCGTGCATCTTGTCATATTTGGAATGAATGGAATACCAAACATCATATTCATATTTAATGAAAAGTTTTGGAATTTAAAAGAAACTGAAGCATTCATTTTGTATTCTGATGCAATAAATATTTCGCGTTGAATTTTTAGAAATATTTTGGAAGAATTCCTTTCAAAGATTTATATTATTTACCTTATTTAGAATGCAAACAATTTAAGTTTTAATGTTTTTTCTGCTTAAATGGGGAAACGCATGCAAGGATCCGATCATAAGTTACTTAAAAAATGGCAAAAAAATGGTTCTCAATCATTCAAGATTCCATTTATGTTTGGCAACAATAATCATGAATATCGCTCTTTTTCTTAAGAACCTGTCTCCCTGAAATAAGGGAACAAAAAAGGAGGAAAAAAGTACAACAAAAAGTACAATAAAAAGATTAGATTTTGAGGGAAGGAATCGCCCGAGGAAGAGTTCAAACAACACTTTTCACAAAAGAATGTTCAGTGAAAAATTATTTGCTTTGTCATTTCAGTGGACCATAAAACTGCAACAAAAAATACTACCAGACAAAAGATAGAAGAAAAAATTATTAGAGAGAGAGAAAATAAATAAACAAAATGAGAGAAAGAATAAAAAAAATCTTGAAATGAGCATCCTGCAGTTTTTGCCCCGAGGCTGGATAATACTGGATTTCTTCGCACATAAATATTGCTTCTGTAGTAGCTTGAAGCCTTGCAATTGTGGCTGCATTAAATATTGAATGGGGTTTGAAAAATAAAGAGGCTCTCCCATTGGTTTTTGAAACAAAAGTGTTCCCATGCATTCCCCCCTTCTATAAATGGATTTTATTGTGACAATGCATTTGAATGTCATGGATAATGAAAAAACTCGTAAAGAATAAAATTGAAAGCCGGATTAAGATTCTTTTTTTCCACATAAAAAGTATTTGTTTAATGAATAAAAAGGAAGTTAATTATTTTTCTAACGGTTTTTTAGAAGATAAAGAAAAAAATCTTTTTTTCTTTTTTACTTCGTGATTAATCTTGGAATTAAATCCTGATTAAGTTTAAAATAATGGATTCCAATTGTAATTAAAAAATTGTTTCTATTACAGTGTTTTTGATTTTGCTTAAGACGAATGCCACCAGAGTATTAAAAAAAAGTATTAGAAAAGATCTTTTTAAAAAAAACCATGTATATTGTTCCGATTCATTACCAGAATCTTTTATCATTCAAATTACTGCAGAATGGTGCTTATTGTGTTATTCAATGCAACGTTAACAGCAGTCGTTTTTCAAACAAAGGAAAATTTAGATAAAGCATTTGCATTTTATATCAAAATTTTGAATAATAAACAACGGCTTAAACTAATCCTGATTCTGATTATCTGAAATTCTAAATCTCGACTTTTATTGCAATTAATCATCTTTCTTCGTTATGTCTTATTTCTAAAAAAAACAAATTCTTTGCAAATAATTTCTTTCAAGAATTTTTTTATTGCCAGTTCACTTTATTTGCCGGTACAAATGTGATTCGCTTATTTATAATTTCTTCAAACTTCATTAATAAATAGTAAATGAATCATATTTTATAATTAATTTTGAAGTGTTCTGATGTCATTGTGTTTTTAACATCCTAAATACACGTTAGTTGTGTTTTAGATATACCCGCGTATTTTGCCATCTTGAATGCATAAGCGATTCTAGATTATTTATCTTTGTATGCATTTTCTAACAGAAACAATTTACTGATGCAAGCAAGCTGTCTGTCTTTATTCTTCCTCTCACAAACACCTCTTCTTCCTTACTTTAGTAAATAGACTTGAATATCTTACCAACAACTACATACGCTTTAACAAAGCAACAATCCAGAGATTTCCGAGTAATGCTATCAGACGACCCGACAACGATGTGGTCGTGTAGTTGGTAAGCATACTTTTCTTAGATTCTCCTGTATAGAGGAGTGGGGATATACGGAGACTGGCAAAAAAAGCGGATAATTATAAATTACTCTTAAAATAAAACAGGCGAGAAAAATGTCTGTTTTTTTCTGAAAACTTTTCATTTTACTCTTTCTTTACCTAAGCGCAGCCCGCTCTATCCTTAGCTAATGAACTGAACTATATGCTTAGATCTCTATTGGGCAGTCAGTCACTGCCGCTCGGAAATTTGAACGTCTTTGACGGTTGTTTTGCGGGAACTTATGAAATGAAATCTAATGGGAAATATGCGAATGATTATACTTAAGATGGATACTGTAATTGTAATGTGAGTAATAAAGTAACAATTAAGTTAGGTTCTATGATACTCGAAGCTCGACGAAATTTTCATTTGTATTGTTACAAACATGGAAAGTCGCATCCCAGCAATGTGAGTCTTATGGTTGGGAAGAGAGTTTTACAGGGGTAAGTATGAGATGACCGACAGCAACCCCGTCTGGACCCTGACCTTGGCGGCAAACTTGGCGACAAATAGATGATTCTAGAAAATGCAACCCTTTTCTCGATATTTCTATTAGGAAAGGGAATACGCGTGAATATACGAGAAAACTCCTTGTGACGTCACGGCCTGTCGGAGAGAGGATATAAGGATCGCGCCTGTATCATAGGCGGTAGGGTTGATCCATTGGGAACGACTTGAGAGCTTCGTCCGCAATGCATGCTAGGAAGCTGGTGAGCTGAGCACTATTGAAAGTGCAGTTATTGTCGTTACTAGTTATTTGCTGACTGTTTGTGTTGTTAGTTAACAAAGTGCTGAACTGTTACTACCTGTAAATTGTTGTCTGATTACATTGGTAATCTGTGCAAGAACTATTGTTTCCTGTACCTGTGCTACGTGTTTTCCTGTATATTTGAAAATGAACCTTCATTCTCCATTATCCTGCGTGTTGGACTGTTTACACCATACACACACAATAAGACTTTTTGCAACAGTATTATGGGATACGATATTATCTCTTCTGCCTCTGACTCTGTAAATCGGAAAATTTCAGCTGAACATAGTTCCGTGCCGTTCTAGGTGGGGTGGCGATCTAGGTTGGAGAAGGTGGCTTATACGTTTTACATCCCCCTAATACTTGCTTTATCTTAACATAAATAAAAGTCATTGTGGGTATGTATGTGGGTGTGTATGTGTGTATGTATGTGTGTATGTATGTGTGCATGTGGGTATGATCCACATCTCCTCATAAACTACTACAGCAATTTCAACCAAACTTTGCACACTTATTATATAAGATAAGAGGAAGATTATTGTCACTTTTCGAAGTCCGAAAGTTAATTAAACAGTCAGTTAATTAGAAATTAACCGAAACCGTTTTTCCGTATTAACTTCGGGGCAAATTATCCCTCAAAAATAATTTTATACCATCTTAAAGTTCAAAACTTTTACCTTTTCAATGATACCAATTTTATAATTGTGAAATGTTTCCTTCAACTTTTATTACTTTTTCAAAATTTAATAACTAAATTATTACAGCAGATGATTCTTAAATAAAGAAAATTTAATGATACTTCGTTGGTAGGCAACGATGAGACTTTGAACAAATTAATTTTTATTTCTGTAAATATTTTTTAAAGAAGTGGAAGATCATTGTAAACTTTAAAAGGCCCCAAAGTTAATTATTTTTTTAAATTAAAAATTAAGCAAGATTTGCGTTTTATTGTGATATATTTTGAAAGTTTTATGTTACAATAACTATTTTTATGCTATATTAAAGTTTAAAAAATAGCTTTTCAGTGACAAAATATCATTTGCGTGCAAAATTGTTGCTCAAATTTCAATAATTTAAAAAAAATCAATTGTGTATAAAATTCACGATTTGTAGCAATGTATTTTTTATTATTTAATAAAAGAAGAATACGTATGATGAGCTGTTGCTAGAACATATAAACAAAATTCTGGAAGAATACTAAGAAAAGTTTAAAAGCAGACGATTCATAATTTATATCGTTAACAACTATTGATCTGGTTTATTTTGACGCTTTTCATTAATGAAAATGTAACTATTTAATTAATTGACCCAAAACATTCTTCAAAATCCTTTCACTATTCATGAAGGAAATTTGAAGCAAAAACGTTTCAGCCGATAAAGTAATTTTTGTAATATAATTTTCTATACAAAAATAGTTTTTTTTCATTAAAAATATTAGACATAAAAGTGTTTTAATCCCGAGCAACGCCGGGCATAACAGCTAGTCAGGTATAAATTATATGAAATAGAAGCGCAGAACCCATCTCAATACTTTCTTTCTTCATCGAGGGCCCCTTTCATACTTCGTACTATAATGACGTATCTTCGTCAGAATGAACAGGGCGAATTCTTTTGCATTAATCTACGTTTGCAGACATACAAGGCTTTAAGTGTCGTATTTCGTTTTTGAGAAATTTGACAAAACAATCTTTAAAACTCTCGAGTTTTAAGAACAAAAAATACCCGTAACAGAAATCATCGAAATTTCACAGAATAAAATCGAAAAACCTCATTGGATTATAGAGGCTTTTTATTATTGTAAATTATCCTAAATGTAATGATATTTTTAAAAGAATCCTCTACTAAATTCATTAGCATATTTTGCTGTGGCTTATGTCTGGTCAGAGTGCGAAGAAATGAAAAATATAATTATGCTTACTTCAATGATTTGAAAAAAAACAAGCATCAATAAAAATTGTCATCACTTTGAATTAATGTTTATGTAAATGAAAAACCTGCATCAATTTTTTTCTGCACTAAACACAACTGAAGAAAACGATTGGCCCATTTAGCAATGTTGACTACAGATGATGTCAGAATTTATCTATATGGAAACATTCCCTTGTTAACAGAAGAAGAAAAAAGAAAGATAGTCTTGAGCCAACAAAATAAATTGAAATTGGGAAATTTTGAAAATATTTAAAAGGAATGAATTAATATTTAAAAAATGACACATATTAAGTTTTAGTTAAATTAAGGAAAATTAAGTTAGTTAAGTTAATGAAATTTTGAAAATATTTAAAAGGAATTAATTAATATTTGAAAAATGAAACATGATGTTAAGTTCTTTGTTTTTCATCACATTTAAAATTTAGGAAATGTTTTCATAAACTGATTTTTTCCAGTTGGGACTGCAAAATATTTCTGCTTAAGGTTTTAAATTACGAGAAATAATGAATATTTTTTAAATTAATATTCTCGAAAAGGCAATTTCAGTCAAACTTAAAATGAATTTCTTAGTTTTGGGTTATTGCCAAACAAAATTTATTTATATTTATATATGGTGACAGGAAAAAGTTAAGGTTAACAGGAAAGTAAAAATTATTATTTTTTCATAATTACCGTACTGAAAAGTATTGTCTAAAGCTTTCCTGGAAAAATAATCTACCCAAGAAAGAAAATTTACTTGTTATGAGTTTCTGAATTAATTCTTTCACAGTGGAACGAACATTAATTAACTGGCTGATATAGGCGGCGTTGCTGGGGGCGGAAAAAATTTCATGTCTTTTATTAATAAGAAATTAACTAATTAATTAATTGTCAATACATTTTCATCAAAACCTTCCTTATTCTTCAGTATTTGTGAGCAAAATCTGAAGTACAAAGTTTACAATTATTACATATGAAATCATAGTTGAGGATTGCCAACCCTCATGTAAAAACTTGATTTTTAAAAAATATCTTTGTGATACTTTTAATGCAAAAATACTTCATTTATATAGATAATACTGGGAAACAAAATTTTGTTGCATTTAAACACGCACTTGCTCTTACCTAATTCCAGTAAGCTGATTTCAGATCTGAAATATTTTCTTCGTAAGCTGTAGATTTTTTAAAAATATCATTTTTAGTTTTTCTGAATTTATAAGCATATAAATAACATATAAGTTTATTATATTATAAATAACATACACCCATAAAATTGGCAAAGACTTTCCATTGCAGAATAATCGGCATTATGCAGACAAGCATTTGCAATTTCTTTTGCGTTTGCAGACTTTATAAAGATATCTCTTTTGATGCTCCGGCAAATTCGCCATTATATGTTTGTCCAGCGGCCTTGGTAACGCTCTTTCGTTGTCTTGAAACTCTGTTCATCACTTACAGCCCCCAAATTGGGAAGTCAATCAAGGTGATTAAACAGGAAATGGAGCTTTACACTCATGTTGCACTCGAGCACACAAAAATCCAACAGCATTCTAATAACCAGAATCTCATAGTTATCTTCCTTTCTGCTACCAAGAAAATTTTGTGTAGCTGTCTTAAAAGACAGTAATGCTGATTTCTTCTTTTGCCTTCCTGTTAATTCACAGCCACACGCAAAAGTGTGAAGAATCTGAGATCCATCGAACACACCTGATTTGATTTTCTCGAAACACAAAGCAGAAAATGAAAAAACTACATACTGAAAACATCTACCAACAGCATTCAATGCCTTGACAAACTGCTTCATCAAGACAAGCTTCAGATGAAGTAGAGGAATAACGACCATCTCTCGGCTGCCAATTGGATCACTCATAGTGTTTGACTTATCTGCTTGAAGTATATGGCACTTCTTCTGAGTCCAGTGTTTCTCTCGAACTTGGCTGTCCACAGGCAAAAGTAGCATGGACATTTTGTGAATACTTTCTTTTGGCAAAGGCGGATGTTAATCATTTTCAGGTGTACATAAATTGTCCCAGATTGAACTCATAATATTTCGGGAAGTCAATGATCATTTTAATGATGTCTTGCGCTTCTCTCAAATACATTGAATGTCCAACTGGTACCGCTCCATACGCATTACCATTATACGTGCACATTTTGGACTGCGCTAACATCTTTCCAAAAATAACTACCGTCGAATTGTGGATGGAATATCAGGTTAAGAAAACTTTTTCCGACTTTTCTTCACAATGCCCTTTGTGTTGAAGAAGAAATGTTCAATGCTCAGGAAATGTTCAATATGTTGTCTACCGTTTTCTGCCAACCGTTCAAACCGAGAAATATCATTTCCTACAACATATCGGAGTGTATCTGGGCTGATATTGTGAATGTGTTGCGCATTGCGGGTCTTCAGTTCAGCTAAGTTTGGAATCCGACCACTAAACACAACATATTTCAGATAAACCCATAGCCAGAAATCACAAGGATTAAGATCAGGTGATCTTAGTGGCCAGTTTATTGGAAAATGACGTCTAATATTTCTATTATTTTCGAAATGCATGCTGAGAAGGCGCTTAACAGGATCTTCAATGTGTGGAGGAACGCCGTTTTGCATGAAAATTGTGCCAGCCATATATGCACGCTGTTGAAGTGCTGGAGTGACGTGGTTACTCAAAAGAGATTCATATCATATACCATTGACAGTACAGGAAACAGGACCCGCAGGTCCTGACTCTTCGAAAAATAATGGCCCTACGATAAACGATGCCGTAAACCCGCGCCACATAGTTACTTTTTCAGAATAAAGAGGTACTAGTTGATGTCCGAACGGATTTTCTGTTGTCCTTATTCTGCAATTCTGAGTATTGACATATCCATGGATGTGGAAATGAGCATCACTTGTCCAAAAAATGTCCCGTCGCTTCTTATTTTGCATATTCGGGAGTGTAAAGCGACCTCTATTGCTAAAAATTTGACTATTTTTTTTTTCTTCTGCCATACTTTCCTCCCCCTTCCCCCTTCTTTGAGTATATTCAAATCAAATTTCAGATCATTCTGACCCGTAGTTCCCTTTTTACAGCTTTTTGAAAGTTGAACTTTAATTATAATCACCCTGTATCTAACCTTGCAGTGTGATCATCTCATACAGTAGGTTAATTTATCTACTATCGCCCCAGAGGTGATTCATTTGAAGTGAAGATACCCTTCTACCGGTACCAGCTGTTTTTTATTCTATATATGTTGAGTTTTTAATAAACATTTATTTTTATAATATCGACGGCTTTATTGATTCAATAGTGGTATTTAAGAATATTGCACATTTTGCAGTTACTGATAGTAAATCCAAGTTTTGTATCTGTAGTTGAGAGTAGTTGTCTTTGTCCGGTCTTTTTCTTATCAAAATCTTGCGCGAAACATAGATAGACAAGATTTAAATCCCTTCCAAGCCGAAACCGCACGGGAAGCAGATGAGTTGCCATGAAGCAACCCATCTAGCAAGAAAGCCCCATAGGAAATCCTAGACATCCAACAGGGCAAAAACAGTCCGGAAAATTTTCTTTTTACATTTCATAAGTTATTCTTTTGACTTGTTTCGTCTAAATTTTCTTTTTGAGGGAGCTGGTTGGGTTGATGACCCTTTGGCCATTTGGGTGGGTCAGAGTGGATTTTTACTTTTACTGTATGTGACACTCCGAGTGAAAGAGCCAACTTCTGGTCCTCGGTTTTTTGGGAAACGTATATGGAACAAAATTGTTCCAATAATATAGTTTTTATCTATACAATTTTGTTGATGGAATATTGCTAAAATTCTAATAAAATAATTCAAAAATAAAAAGTATACTGATTTTCTTCAATTTGATTATATGGTATACGGTGTTTAATATCTTTCTTACGTTGGGGTATATTTCTTTTTAGGAATCCTGAACATAAAAATTTCATGTAGTTGGTCCATTTGTTAAACGTTTTTTAATAACTCATGTCCACATAACTTAGGAAAGGGGAATTAGAGGTCATTTGTTATTGCAGCATTTTTAGTTGAATAATTAAAAACATACTAAATTTCATCAAAATTGCCAAAGCTTTTACTTAACAGAGAGCCCTACATGCCTTAGGGGTAATTATAATAGTAAGGGGTTTATTACAGAAGATTTAAGCCCACCATGTTTTTAGTTCGAACTGTTGAAAACTGTTCATCAGATATCATGTTAATCAATCAATTTGTTTTCAGCATTTAAACGACTCACTTCCTCCCTACCCAGAAGGAGATGGATTGGGATTGGTTTTAGTATTTTTAGTCGCCAATGAGGAATATTGTGAGTACTAAGTTTCACAAGAATCACCCAATCATTCGGAAGAGATGCTGGAACGAACATATATACACGCATACTTATAACTATTGAGTTATAAGTATATAGGGTTTCCACTTATATCCGTTACACCCCCTTAACTTTTAAACGGTGACAGCTTAGGTCATAAAGTTGGTGTCTAGGTATAGTAAAAAGGCTATGCGCCACTCGATGAGACAACTTACAACGCCATCTATCGGCAAATTTTGGAATTAGCGGTCCTATCTCGTAAATGGTGAAAGATACGAGAAAAAAGTCAATTAGAAAGTTGTAGAGCACTCTCGATTTAGTACGAAAAGATACCTTGCGCACATTAATACTCAAAACAGAATGTAAACAATGAACATTTGTTTGATTGTGATTTTCAACACTATGGCGTCGTGAAACGCGAGCGAAGCGAGAAATCCAGTCCAGAGTGCAAATATGTATAGTGGCTAACGGAGAGCATTTTGAACAATATAAATAAATGATCCAGAAGACAGGGACGTGTCTCAGTTTCTTTCTTCCACAATTTTCGAAATCGTACCAAACAAATGTTCAATTCGTTTTGAGTATTAATTAGCATTAGGCATCTTTTCGTGCAAAATCGAGAGTTCTCTACAACTTTCTAATTAACTTTTTTCTCGTATCTTTCCCCATTTACGAGATAGAACCGCTAATTCCAAAATTTCCCGATAGATGGCATTGTAAGTTGTTTCATCGAGTAGCGCATAGCCTTTTTGCTATACCTAGACACCAACTTTATGGCCTAAGCTGTCACCGTTTAGAAGTTAAAGGGTGTAACGGATATGAGTGGGAACCCTGAATAATAAATAAAGAATAAACAAATAACAAAGAAAAGCTCAGAAAGTAAAAAGGGGATCAATCGCAGAAAAGTACCAGGACATATTGGCTCATTTACACACACCTGCAACTTCAAGGGTGGCGTTTCGGCTCCTTGCCTTTCCGACATCGTTGGTGGCCAGACACCAGTAGGTTCCGGTGTCCTGTTCTCTCTTGGTGTGGATGACGTGCAGGAAGAAGAGGGATCCGCTCGGAAGCATCATCCTGTTGGCGGTGTTCTTGACCTTGGAGCCCTCGTGGTACCACTCGATAGTGGGCTCTGGTCTCCCCTCCGCCTTGCAGTTGAGGGTGGCGGGCTCATGCTTCCTCACCAGCACGTCAGAGGGGTGCTCTGTGATCCGAGGGGGACGCTGGCCTGCGAGAGAAAAGAAAGAGATGTGATCAAGGACATATCTGAAAACTAAATGAATTATTCATGTGCAGACAGAACACACTGTAGAAGAGAGGTGAAAGGAAGAAAATTCACTTGATTAATTCAGTTGAGATAACCTTAGAAGATATATCTATCAAAAGAAACGTTATTACCAATAATATTAATAGTTTATTTTGTGAAAAAAGATATTATTTGTGTCCTTCATTGTCATTTGGAAGGCATTTTACAATGATTTTTAATGTCGTATGTTTCGTTTTGATTGTGCATACATATCTTTATTAATAATAAAGGAGAATGTGTTTTTTAATTAATATGACTAAATAGTTTCATTCCCTAAAAAATTCCTGTTTTTATTTCTTCTGTTTCGTTTTCTCGAATATAGATGGCGCCATTGGACTAGTATTTCTTTAAAAATTTGCTGATTTCTTTTTTTAAAAAAAAAGTTAGCGTGTGTTTTTGATTACGTGGGACACTTTTTTCTCCTTTTTCTCTATTCTGTGCATGGGGTAAGTTTATATTTATGATGGCTACATTTAAAAAGCCAGATGGCTGATATTTTTAAATCAATCTTATTACCGTTTTTATGTTTGCGTTTTGTTTTTCCTCTTTCTTTTGAAATAATGCTTTTTGATGTACAGATCTCCTTTGTCTTTTATTGAGAAATTTCGGGCTAACAGAAGCTATATTCGGCGTAATGCAAGCTTCTTACAGAAAAAATCCCCAATTATTATTTTGAATCAATTTCGAATAAAGTCTTTAGCGCTTGAAAAAATGAACTAGTATGGATTCCTTGTTTGTTTTTTCCGATTACCTCTGAGTTTATCCTTGTTTGTTGGCTTTCTTTGTATGATATTGATTACCAAAGGAGAATGTGTGTGTGTGTGTGTGTGTATTAGTCCTCTACAGGTCAGATCGCCAGACCTTAAGCTACGAGATTTGGCACGAACATAATTTGAAGGGTGGGAATATGAACCTCGGAGCCCTATTTTAGAAATTTTAATTAATTAGAAATTAGGCGAAATTTCGGCGTTTTTCCTTAATAACTTCCGAAACTATTGCAGCGCAAAATTCATTTTTAACAATCTGAAAGTGCAAACAATTACCTTTCCAATGATATCAATCAAATTCCCGTACAAATGTTTCTGGAATTTTAATAAATTTTTAAAAATATTTTTTGGCATAATTTACAACATATTTTGGCATAATTCAGCAATGAAAAGATAATACTTTTCATTGTTGCATTGAAACTCAAACCGTTTTCATTGTTTAAACAAATATTTTATTGCATATTTCTCTTTCATTGCTGTAATCTGAGATAGGATCCTAATACATTTAACTTTCTTATTTTATTTCATCAAACTTTTTGTGAAATCTATAAGCCAAACTGTCTGAGGTATCACGTATATTAAGAAATATATTCTGTACGCAGAATTATTATGGTTGTTAAGTTTTCTTTCTTTTTATGAGCATTTTTTAATCCAGCGCTAGACTAAAAAAGAAATAAAAAAGTGATGATAGAGTGCCGACAACATGGAATTAGAGGTTTCTTGACATGGTCAGTTATTTGACTCCATTAGGAACATTTATGTAGACAATGAAAAGAAGAGGACCAAGGTCATTAAGAGAACATATCTACACAATCTGACGTTTAAAATTACGTTGTTAAGAGAACCATGAATATAAAATGATGCAAGTTTAAACTGAAATCATATTCCTGGCGAACAAGCTGGTCGCCTAAGGCGGCTAGTATATAATAAAAACAATCATGAGACAGCAAACATATAACATAAGCAGTTATACGCAAGTAACAAACCATCACATTCTAAATACACTAAATAAAAATAATAAAAGTTCTGAAAAATAACCAAAGAAAATGAATGAAAAAATCAATAAAAACATAATTAATATTCCATAACGTCATTAAATACAAAAGGCAACTATCAAGATCAAGAATTGCACTACAAAATGGAATAAAATTGTTCTTAACAAAGAAACAAGATAGTTAATAATGTCTCAAAAACTCAAATCAACACCTGAATCATAGCTTAGTTTCAGGTTAAATATAATTGAAACCTCGTATTTCTTTGAAATTTATTCGTATTAACATTTTTAACTCCCATTATTTATAATATTTAAATTAAAGTGACAAAATGATATTTACACGGAAGTAACATGCAGATTAAAATTCTTTTTAAAAACTATTTAGTTCATAATTGACAAATCATTGTTAGCTCATTAAACTGGGAAGCATTTTTCATTATTTTTTTGAATGTGGCATAATATGAGCTGTTTGGAATCACTTTACAGAAACTTCCGTTTTCTGCTTGACATCTTAATTGTAGAACGAAAAACATCACTAACTAAAGCTGTTGCGCTTAATGATTAAAATCAACTATGACTGCAGACAAACATGGTTAAAGCTAACGAACCAAAACGAACAGTCAAGTCAACTTTAACATTTTAAAAATGGGAAACTTGGAACTTAATTTTTCCTCCACTTTCTCAAAGAAAAATATTTTAATATCACAAGTAGCTCGGGGAATGCAAAAGATTCGATAAGTTCTTGAAAAATCACCCCCTCGAAGTATTTCTATAAGCACATTCTTCGCTGTAGCTGCCGACATATTTTATTGGCTGGCACGGCGGCGTTGCCATTTTCCTTGATTAATCTTTTCTAAGAAACAGCTTGGGAACAATTTTTATGAATAGCTTGGCATTTATCGTCTGTTCTTAATTTATGTCGAATCGTTAATTCTTTTTAATGTATAATGACAGGAATAGAGGTTCTGGAGATTAATTAACTGTTCTTATTTTACCTTGGGTGTAGAATAATAAACTTAAAATTTATCGTTGAATATTCATTACTACTATTATGTCTCGCTGTTTAAAATGACAAGAACGTTATTGTCTTTAGCTTCTACGTTTATTTTTTCATTTACGTAATTTCAGGAAACATTCATTTTTACAAGCGGTTATTTTCTTATGAATATTTGATAATATAAGACGATTTTTAAACTTTTAATAATCATTATTTCTGGGACCATGCTTAATTAATAGCATGAAGAGAAATACTTAGTTTCATTTTTGAGTTCTTGTACATGATAACCACTAAATTAAATTCTGTCAATATCTCGTATATGCAGAATACTAGAAAAAGTACTAAAAAGAAGATTATGGTGAATAAAGAGTATAATAATAAATATGTCAACCATGTAAACCGAAACACTCATATTAGAACATATGGGAACTTATACTGTAGAATAATTGAAGGAAAGAAACAAAGAAATTGTTGTTGCTATAATGTTTTTTCAAAAGAGATCGAAATACTATTCTTGTGGAAAGAACATATTTTGCGGAAAGAAGTGGAATCAAATTCTTTTTACTCTCTTGTGGCTCCAGTAACACAAAGATGTTATACAGCATTGTACTATACAATTCAGTATTCTCAATGTCGTATAGTATTGTACTATACTGAATAATATTGAGCAACATTATATAATATTGAAAAACATGTTGTCCTACATAGGATACGAAGAATACAAACAGAAAGCACTGTAATTGTCAAAAAATTCGACCTCGAAATTTTGATGAATCTTCACATTTTAGTGCTTCTGGAGTCCAAAAACTACGCTTTTTACGCTACGTCTGTGAATAAAGATAACTCATACACAAAAACTCATAAACTCAACAAGCAAACGTCAACGTTTAAAATCAGCGAGACTAAAGTTTTATACATTTTTACTCACTTTTATTTAACTAGATTTTTTTTCTTGTTTGTTGAGATGGATTTTTCAACTGAATTTTCATTCTTCCTGATGTGTTGCAATTCCGAAATTTTATATACTAGTACGCTTCTGATGGCACTTCAATATTTTAATAGTTTCAGAACTTATCTTTCAAGTAAGCGCTTAGTTTCAAATAAATTTTGATTCCATTTGAGAAACCCCATCTTGTAGTGAATCCGACAAAAAAATTAATTATAAGGTTCATTAATAATTATTCAAATGAATTATGAAATATTTTAAAGGCTAAATAGTAAAAATAATTTTAAAACTTAATGCTAATCAATATTAATAGCTTATGGAGAAAAGTAGCTTTCAGCGGTTTTTAAAAATCATTTTTTTCAACTGATATTCTCATTTTAATTAAAAAAATGTTTCGGATGATAAAAGGTGTTAATTTTTGAAATACAAATGTTGGGATTGCTAGGGTAATTATAAAAATATTGATGCAAGGTAGAAGCCCAGAAATAAAATTTAAATTATAATATATATTGAACAATTAATTAATTCTGGGTATTAAATTATATAACAATAATAAGCCATTCTTGCTATATTGAAATAATTCACCTACCTTTGCTGACCTGAAAACCCTAGCTACATAATTAAAAGTTCATTTTCGTATAGTGGTAGTACAATGCTAAAAATAATTAAACAAAAACAATTTTATTAAATTTTAAATAATTTTTTATTTAACAATTATTGATATTGAAATTAATTACTGCCATAAAAATTTAGATATATGCATAATATTTGATGCACAGAAATGAACATTTATCAGACAAAACAAAAAATAAAAATTGTAGCTACACATTAGCACTGCAGGCCTAAGAATTATATTTCAGAACACAAAGTAAAAAAAAACAACCTAAATTTGATAGAGATGTAATGATGAACATTTTTCACTACAACATCACAAACACTTTCTGAATTGATGAATAATACTTAAGAAAAAGTGAATTTTTTTTATATTCACTTAATGATATTTTTGAGGTATTCAACTTGCACTTTTTCGCACCTTCCTCAGCCATACCTCTAGGCCTGCATCACTCATTCAAAAAATCAAAATCGGAAAAAGCTGAAGATGAGAACAAAAATGTTGAGCAGGAATAAACGTTAAAAAGATGATCACGATCTCTGTGATTAAGAGTACACACCACCACGATGAAAAATAAAAATGCTGTAGGCATTACCCACACTGCAGATCCCGCAAAAAGTGATGATCATTGAAAATCAGCGTTCATGGATTGTTCCGGCATAAAGAAAGAAATGCTTTCTTTCACAAAAGCACCTTATTTCAATAGATTGTTCCGGAATAGTGTTGTTGAAAACTTTCCATCACGTCTTTCAAAGCATTCATCACCGAGTTTTTTCATAATGCATCCTCTTAGGAATACCAATGAAGAATAATAAGAATCTTCAGCTTCAGACTCAGGAATATATAAAAAAACATTAACGGAAAATTAAATCAGAGGCAAGACAAGAAAAGACCCCAGGCCCCACCGGCCCTGGGGGCCCGCAGCTGGAACAACACCAACCACTCGCTTAGCCCATCACAAAGGAATTCAAAAAGTAACGGAAAACGATTCCAGATACAGACGCCTAATACCTGATGACGCCAAAAACTTACGCGAGCCAAGATGGCGAAGAAATAGTCCCGTTGCAAAATTTGAATTTAAAAAATTAATAAAGTTGAAACCTTAATGGAAACAACAACAAAAGTTAAGACAAATAATAATTAAATCGAAAACAAAGTAAATAATTATGTAAAATTTAGAAATTAAATGAAACGGTTAAAATTAACGTTTGAATTTCAAAATTAGCCAAAGTTGCCACAAGAAAATAAAGAAACTTTAGTGGCGAAGAATTAAATTAATTAAAAATACTGACAAAGCCGAAAAAAAGATGTTAATGCAATATTTGCAATCTAACAAAAGGTTTTTGTGTATTATGATATTTTATGTAAAGTATTTTGACATTAAAAATATTAGACGTGAAAGTATTTTTATACCGAACAAAAGCCGGGTATATCAACTAGTTAAAAATATGTTGTAAATGGACTAAAATTCCAATGACTTAGAATAATTTCATCAGATCTTGCTCTTCAATCTTCCACACCACACCAGCGAAATCATTTGGTGAAATATTTAATTTCTACTTTCACTCTAAACAAAAGAGCATTAAATAATTCCATTTATATTTCTGTATTAGGTTGGCTGATAAAAAAATGCCTATTCTCTCTCTCTCTCTCATATATATATGAATGTGAAATTATCACTATAACATTGTTTGAACGTAGTAACTTTTTCTATTTTATGTCCAAGATTAATTTATTCTTTTTTGTTATTGTTGTTTATTGCTATTGTTTTAAGCTTTAATGGTTGCTTTTGATGGTTAATCAACGTCCGAGTGAATCAGAGCCCAGACTAAGCACATTTAAATTCAATTGCGGTTACTGCTGCGAAACTGAGTATTCTCAATAATTACTGCATGCTTATTTCAAAAATTTTTCGTTCTCACAACATTTTACTACTGAGAATTCCAGATGATGAAAAAATCGAATGTAAAAATGTAAATGAATGTAAAAATCGATCAACATTTCAAAGAACCTCAACGTAATATAAAAACAAAACAAGTAATATAAAATTTTTTTTTTAAAGTCAATTCCTACTTGATTGAACTAATAGTAGGAATTGAATTGAAGGAAAAAAAATAGACCTAAGTTTATCCATTCAAACGGGGAACTAAACATTTTTGGATGCAATAGCCAACAAGAGATATTTTTCAGAATATAAATTAAGTGTAAAAATAATTTATAGATGGTATGTCAGCTTAAAAACATTATCATGTTAAATGTTGTTACGAAGCTATAAAGTGGCTTCCCTGAGATGCTAAACTTGGCGACTTGGCGATAAATTTGGCGACCTTGGCGACTATTTTGACGACATGGCGGCAAAGTTTGCGACTTTGGCGACAAAAGGCTCTAATAAATAAAATTAATTAACTAAATTTAATTAATGAATTAATATTTGAAAAAACTGTATTAACGTCAAGTGTCATCCACTACAAGTTTAAAAAAATGTATTTGAACTTGAGTGGATGAATAAAAAGTATTTTAATAACGATTGAAAATTTGAACAAGATATATAAATATAGGGAGAGTGTGAACTAATAGTAGGAATTGAAAAAGAATCAGCGTTCGAGCTGTAAAAATTTCCGGTTCGGCATCAAGACAAAACTGCTTGATGCGCATGGCAAAACGGCACATGCAGAGCAGGAACAAAGACATACAGCAAAGAAAACACTCGTGACTTAATACATTTTTATATAATCCTTTTATACAATCCTTTTTATTGCGTTATGTATCAGTCATATAGATCAAGAGATGTTATTCAAGTACTTAAAATGTTATTGAGTGCTAGACTAACAAAAGGCAAAAAAAAATGTGTAAGTGTAATTCTTAAAAAGATTTATTTGCAACTCAGATATTTTTTTTACATGCTAGAAAGTCTTCCCTGATCTAGTTAATTATATAAAACATTTTTAAATCCATTCAACATCTTCAAAAACTATTAATTTCTTCATTTAGATTTCTATTCTTTTCAACGATAACCCTTTCAAAATCTACTAACCGGACAGTAAAAAATCATATCGTCACAGAACTGTTCTTTCCCATTTTTCAAGATTTTGAATCAAACTATTAATCTTGTTCTGAGTGCATTAACGTTAGCAGAACACGCGTTTCAATGACACCTGTCAAACCCATACAACCGAAAAGAAGAAATCTCCCCTGGATTTAATTTGTTAAATTATTCCGAATCATGCCATTCGAATTTTCATCTCTGCGGTTTATTCACTTAGCAGTAAAAAAGAGCCGTAAAAGCTTTGACAGCTCTAAATGTACCGTAATTCATATACTTTTTTCCGTCTGAAATCTGACACGGTCTGCATTTATCAAGGAGAAATCACGAAAACACAAAATGTAAAAGAAAGAATGCAAAAAAAGTACGACTTAATAAAGGCTAAAAGGGAAAACAGGAAATAAAAAAGGAAGCATTTCAGTCATTCAAGCTCGATGTGTTCCTTTTTTTATTTTATTTGGAATCATATCGTTCGTCTTAACCGTAACTGAAAGGAATAAAAATAAAACCATCGAAAGGCAAGGACGCTTTCTGCAATTTAATCGCAGCCTCAGTCATGGTTGCAGTCAGTCTTTTTTTATTATTATTTTATTTTCTGTGCCGATCGTGTTGGACAAAGCACAATAAAAAGCGACCAACTAGCGTAATCTGGTATTTCTGTTCGCGCCACCGATGCGAACCAATGGGATATCAGCAAAAGACGTGCTTATCAAGGAATAGGGGAGCCCAAAATCTCCTATATATTGATCCGGGGGCGGGGCGATGTGCCTTTTCTAAAGATTTTTTTTTATTAATGTATTTTTTTCTTTCTTCCTCTCGTTTTTCTTGGCGATATTTTATGAAAATGCAGTTTACGTAAATAGAGAAAATTAAAGCGCTTCTGCTTGCGTTTTTACCCCGTTATTCATTCTTTTAACTTTCGAATATTGAATTGTTTTGCCCGTTAGTAAAGACGGCCTTTTTAATCGAAGTGAAGTTATTAATCACAATGTTATAGTTAATCTTAGAAGAAAAGATATTTCGTTTTATTGAAATTTCTGGAAGACTTTTTAGCAAGAAAAATATTCTTTGAAATGGTATCCAGAATGGCTTATCAAAATATAAAACAGCGTCGCATTCTGATTAAATTTCGTCAGTTTGAACATTACTGAAAATTTGGAAACGGCTGCTTGAGAATATATAATAATAATGAAAGTTTCATCTATAATGATGATAAGGAATTTTTTACCCCGTTATTCATTCTTTTAACTTTCGAATATTGAATTGTTTTGCCCATTAGTAAATACGGCCTTTTTAATCGAAGTGAAGTTATTAATCACAATGTTAAAGTTCATCTTAGAGGAAAAGATATTTCGTTTTATTGAAATTTCTGGAAGACTTTTTAGCAAGAAAAATATTTTTTGATATGGTATCCAGAATGGCTTATCAATATATAAAACAGCGTTGCATTCTGATTAAATTTCGTCAATTTGAAAATTACTGAAAATTTGGAAACGGCTGCTTGAGAATATATAATAATAACGAAAGTTTCATCTATAATGATGATAAGGAATTTTATACCCCGTTATTCATTCTTTTAACTTTCGAATATTGAATTGTTTTGCCCATTAGTAAAGACGGCATTTTAAATCGAAGTAAAGTTATTAATCACAATGTTATAGTTAATCTTAGAGGAAAAGATATTTCGTTTTATTGAAATTTCTGGAAGACTTTTTAGCAAGAAAAATATTTTTTGATATGGTATCCAGAATGGCTTATCAAAATATAAAACAGCATTGCATTCTGATTAAATTTCGTCAATTTGAAAATTACTGAAAATTTGAAAACGGCTACTTGAGAATATATAATACTTACGAAAGTTTCATCTATAATAAAGATAAGGAATTTTATCATTATCATAAGATACATTTTTTATAACAATACTAACTAATGAACATATAAGCAATCGGTGGGTAGAAAAATGAAAGCAAAAATGAACCAGCGGGAGTAGTCTCCCCTAAACTTTCTCTTATACTTTCTAAGTGGAGATTCGTCAAAATCTCGAGTTCGAATTTTTTTTTGACGATTACAATATTTTCTCTTTGTATACTTCGTATACGAGAAAGTGAAACAAACAAACAAACCTGAAATCAAATATCTGTTGCCACGTTTCAAAAAAATATTACTTTGAAGCAGGTGCGATAAAATAGACAATGCAATGAATACTAAAGCGAAAATTCTAATTTGGAATTGAATTCCCAAGAAAACAATTTATACTACCACAACCGTAACAATTGCAAAAGCGCGTGAATAAAAGATTTGCTGAAATAATTAGATCGGTTTGAATTTTATTCACAACAATAAAAAATGTTACAATACATGTTTGAAAACATTATTTATTGTTGTAAATAAAATTTACAACAATAATATATTGCTACCAGTACGCATGCGCCTGAGAATCGGATTAAAAGAAATTGAATATGCAATTTGAACGCCTCTTTTCGGCGGATTTGGCCCAAAATTTTATACGGATCTACATTCATGACGATAAAACTGTGTACCAAATTTTATCCATCTAGATATTCAAGTTTTTGAGTTACAGTGTTCACATGACCGCGGACATACAGACAGGCAAACTTCCCATTGCCGGATTTTGTCCAAAATTTGACAGAAACCTACAAATTATGTTTAAAGACCACATACCAAATTTCATCCCCGTAGCTCTAATAGTTTTCGAGTTATCGTGTTCACAGACAGACATGATTCCAAAATTGTGTTTTTCGGACTCATGGAGATCTAAAACGTGGAGTTCGTCAAAATCTCGAGTTCGAATTTTTTGACGATTACAATACTTTCTCTTTGTATACTTCGTATACCAGAAAGTAAAAATGGATGAAAAATGAAAGTAAGAACGAATGAAAGGAATAATTAAAAGGGGACTTCTGCATTCTCGGCGGAAATTACATTTTTATTCTCGTTTTTAATTCAATGAAGGTGAATTCATCTTTGATGTGAAAACGGGGCTTCTGCCATTAACAGCCACGTTTTAGTACAACATCAAAGTTTCCGTGTGATGATAGAAGAAGGCATCTTCGCAGAAGAGCCCCTTTTATATCAATATAGCAGTTCTCTTCTAGATGTCAGAAGTCCCCTTTTAACATCATTAGATTTAAATATACAGTGACTCAAAAAAATATTGGGGCACAATAAGCCATCAAACATTTTGTGACAGAATAAATCAATTTTTTTTATTTCAAACAAATGCTTTTTGTACATATCATATCTGTAGACTAAATAAAATCCAAAAGCATGAAAATTAATTAATAATATTGTTGCAGTAATACTGAAATGAACATTTCGTGTTGTATAACTGAAATAAAAGGTCCATGAAATTTTGGGACATACAAGCAAAGTTGTTCTTTATCTCTCAAACATTATTTCTTAATAATGTGTTGGTCCTTCTTTACATTTTATGACTTCATTCAGTCGTTTAGGCATGGATTCACAAGATTTGCACAAACATTTCCTTCTATTTTATCCCATTCAGACATGAGTTTTTCTCTAAGCTCGTTTTTGCTGGAAATTTTAAATTTATGAATTCTGTTATTCAAATGATCCCAAATATTCTCAATGGGATTGAGATCTGGTCTCTGTGCAGGAGTTCTAATTATTTGGGGACAGTGATATAAAGCCCTAAGCCTAAAGATATGAGCATTGTGCTTTGCGTCATTATCCTGATAGAGTTTGTAATGTGGCAATATGCCCATTTTTTCAGCACTCTGTTTCAAATGTCTAAATACATATATTTGTCCATCCTTCCATTAATAAAATGTAAATTCCCAACACCCACATCACTCATCACTCATAAAGAAGAGAGTGAAAAATCGGTTCCGAAATCCCATCTTTACAAACACGAAATAATTTGAATATAACTGTGTAAAGAGGATATCAAAAACAGAAAAAGAGTTTTAGTTGCATTAACGTCCTGTTTTGAAATATCAAGAGGGCTATTTGGGGATGGATCTCGTAACTTTGAGCCGCGGTCAGATGACGGGGTCAGCACCTGAGCTGGCACCACCTTTCCAAGCTTCCGCACCACACTTTGACGTTGAACAGACCCACATATCCTGCAGTGGAATCAGGTTTCGAACCTGGAGTCCTCGAGGTCGAACCCTTACCACTAGGCCACCGCGGCCTCACTGAAGAAGACGAAGTCTGAAAACTTTAAGTAAAGGAACACGAAAGTGGTACAGACTTTAGAAGTGCACCATCAGAATTTAAATAAAAATATGTTAGATTAACATTCCGTTAAAAAGTTGCAATTGTTTGACAGACGTCATAATTTTTGAGGTCAGATAAAGAGGAATTATTTCTTGTTAAAGCATAGATTCAGAATGTAATTCCAATTATATTAAATATAATGTTTGACAAAAGACAGTTTCTTGTTTCTAAATAAAGTTACGGACTTAGTTTTATTAAATTAAATTTATTCTCATTACTAATATAATATCCCAGATCTGTCTCTCACTGATCCGGTAAAGTTCTGACGTCAGGAACAATAAAATTCGCGCCATAGCACTTGGAGACGTTAAACAACATTATTTCATTGATAGAGAACCTAAATTTCAGTAATTTTAAATTTAAAAGGGTAACTGTTGCTCTAATTTCAAATTTAATAGCTCGAAAATAGTGAAATAAAATTTGCTATGCATTGATATAAAATTTATCTCGCTATGATCAATAGTTCCCGAGAAATTTTAAATTATATTAATCATATATTTCAAATTAATTTCCGTTTTTTAATCGAAAGTAGTAAATCACGTCAGTGGTATATCATGCGCGTGATGTAGTTTGGACGCCACGATGCATCTGATTATTTATTGCAATCGTGATGACATAATTTGATAATATTTTTTGACAACGTTTGGCAAGCAGAGAAGTGATTTGTTTTGATTAGAATTTCGAAAAAGAATTCCTTTGAAATTTTAACTTTTGACTTACGTTTGACAAGCTGCGAATTTCATGGTTATTGAATTATTATGTACATATTTTGTATATATTTTCACTATAATTTAATACTTTACAATCATGAATTAGTTTGCTATATTTTTTACGATGAATACCGACGAAGAACCCGTCGCAAAAGGACGTCGGATGACAAAGGAAAGGAAAGCAAGATGGTTAGCGAGGCAAAGCCAGGAATCGCTGGACAGGATTCGTGCAGTAGATGCAGCTGCTTATAGAAAACGCATCGAAGCCGAAACGCCATTACAAGCTGTCATAAAACATATGTTTAAATTATTTGCTTTCAATCAATGTTAAACATTTCTATCGCATATGAATCTATTTAAACACGTCACATTTGATGGGGAATCTCTCGAATGAAGAGGCAATTTGCACCCGTCATACCATGACGGGTGATTTTCTAGTTACATTAGAATTTTCTAGGTCTGGAGATGTTTCGACGATGAAATCTTGCGACACAAAAATGTTATTTGATTTCCTATTAAGATACCAAACCAGCGGGAGTGGTCTCCCCTAAACTTTCTCGTATACTTTCTAAGTGGAGATTCGTCAAAATCTCGAGTTCGAATTTTTTTGACGATCACAATACTTTCTCTTTGTATACTTCGTATACGAGAAAGTAAAACAAAAAAACAAACAAACCTGAAATCAAATATCTGTTGCCACGTTTCAAAAAATTATTACTTTGAAGCAGGTGCGATAAAATAGGCAATGCAATGAATACTAAAGCGAAAATTCTGCTTTGGAATTGAATTCCCAAGAAAAGAATTTATACTACCACAACCGTAACAATTGCAAAAGCGCGTGAATGAAAGATTTGCTGAAATAATGAGATCGGTTTGATTTACAACAATAAAAAAATGTTGACAATTGATGCTTGAAAACATTATTTATTGTTGTAAATAAAATTTACAACAATAACAGATTGCTACCAATACGCATGCGCATGAGAATCGGATTAAAAGAAATTGAATATGCAATTTGAACGCCTCTTTTTGACGGATTTGGCCCAAACTTTTATACGGACCTACATTCATAACGATAAAACTGTGTACCAAATTTTATCCATTTAGCTACTCAAGTTTTTGAGTTATAGCATTCACATGACCGCGGACATACAAGTAGACAGACTTCCCGTTGACGGATTTTGTCCAAAATTTGATAGAAACCTACAAATTATATTTAAAGACCACATACCAAATTTCATCCTCGTAGCTCTAATAGTTTTCGAGTTATCGTGTTCACAGACAGACACACACACAGACAGACATACAGACATAATTCAAAAATTGTGTTTTTCGCACTCAGGGAGGTCTAAAACGTGGACATCTGTAAAAATCTCGAGTTCGAATTTTTTGTCGATTACAATACTTTCTCTTTGTATACTTCGTATACGAGAAAGTAAAAATACTGATAAATGATATAATTTTTTGATAGATGCGATGAAGGTAAATGCTTACCAGCATAAAATCTTCACTCTGTTCCAAAAACGAATTAATTGTTAGCGATACATTGTTAAGTAAATGTTCTCACGTGGCGGTTATTTTGAAGATTGCGACTACATTAGTTAAGCTCGAATTATTTGGCGACTGATACTACATTGATATTTATGAAATTGTTGTATTTGTCTCTGTCTTAGTTTTCAAATAAATTTCTAACTTCATCTTCTAAAATCAGTTCTTGCCATATTTGTGGTTTGAAAGACACCATGTAACATTGTATGCTGCAATTATAAGGCATTTGAAATTTCACTAAGGCGATTATCATATTTTCCTGCCTTTATTGTCTGCGTTATTAAAAACGGAAAAAGAAATAAAGTGTTAAGATTGAAGTACTTTTTATAAATTTCATTGGTGTAATACTTTTGAAATATTATTTTATTATTGACTTTAATCCTGATGTGTTTTTTCTAATTACCTTGTGTTACTCAATAACATTCTACTATTCAGCGTCGGATATTTTAGAAATATTCAACTCGATATTTCGACGCTTTCTTTTTCCTTCTTAGAACATGAGGTGCAGTATTCAAAAAAGAACTAAAAATTTTCAGAATATGTTTAAAAATAAGGTTTAAATCCAATGTCAAAGAAAAATACGAACATTTTCTCCTGTCCTATTTTTTTCTCAAGACGGTAGCTTTTTTCAATGGATGAAATGAGGTTTTTCTTCCTTTAGGGGAAAAAAGTCTGAAATAGAGGAACTCTCTCTTCTCCTTTTCTATTCAATGGAAGGGAGAATTCTGAATCTAAGCATTTTTCTGCAATGAATATTTATACTTATCCTGCAATAGAGTATCCCAAGCTCTGTCAAATCAATACGCCTCCGGTCGTCTAGAAAATTTTATTGTCAGTGCAGCCTTCTATGCTTTTGCATTGGTGGCTCTACAAAATATTAATTAATTCTTTTCTTGCATGCATTTACATCATTATCCGAGATAATATCTTTTGAAATAAATTTCATTTAAAGGTAACTAATATACTTTAAACCTTTGCGGACAGGTGACATTTTAGAGCACTCAGATCAGGTTGGCGCACTTTATGCGCCATCCAGTTTTTTCCAACTCTACGCTTATTTAATTATAAAGAACTTAATTTTTTAGGGTGTAATAAGATTATATATTGAATGGATGGATGATACAAACATTTGTGTTCGAGTTTCAGTCGTCATATTCTTCGTGAGCTGGATTGTCCTCCACGTCAGTCTCAGAATCAGTTTCTCGGCCGCTGTACTCGGTCACTTCTGAATCGAGATATAATGCATCAGATTTGTCCTCGGCTGGTTTTTTCTTGCTTAATTCTTCCAAAACAGCCGAATATTGCTCTGTAGGGATAATTTCCCATCGTTTCGTGATAGCCAGGTTGGGTTATGGAGAGCGTTTCATACACTTTAAAGCGCGATCAGACCGGACTGACTGATTCATTGTCAGTGGAAACTATTGGAGCAAGTAGGAGGAATATTAATACGAGGTTAGAGGAGTGGCGAGCTCTCCACCTTCAATAGTTTTTATTCAGCTTATAGCACATACTTACTGACGCGTTTAATACACAATATCTCTCCGCAATGAGTTAAAATATACAGAAAAACTATCCAAAAATTTTAACTGTTTTTAGCTTTCCAACCAAAGATTTCATTATTTATTTCTCATTTATATATATAATTACATTTATAATGCTTTTGGTGATGATTTGCTTCTTTATCTGTATTATGCAAGATAATGGCGTAATATCAAATATTCATTTCTTTACATGTATTATGAAAGTTAATAATTTTTTGTAGATGATTTATTTCTTCATGAGTAAATGCAGAAAGAAAATAATGCTATAGAAGATGATTTTTTTTATTTACTTGTATTATGCAAATAAAATATTCCATGAAAATAATTTATTTATATTTTATAAATTTGTATCCATTTGCTAACGATTCATTTATTGAGTATCATTAAAATGCAAAACTTTTTTGAATTACTGCAATTATTGAGAACTATTTCCAATTTGAGTGCATTAAAAATATGACAAACTAGTTGTTTTAAAAGACTGTGTTGTTTTAATTCAAAGTCTTCTTATCTTAAACTGGTTTGAATTGAAAATATAACGGTTATATGTGATATATAAATTCCTTTTAAAAATCATGAAAAAGTAAAAGTTTATTTTATGCAACATATCAAATTCTGGTAATGAAATTTGTTACATTTTTTGTGGAGCATTACATTGTAGAGAGACATTTTGTACCCACCATGTATTTTGTAAGTTATATATAGCTTTGTAAGCGATTCAATTTCGCTATTATTAATCTATGTTCATTTAATAAGCAACGAAATGCATCATTATGGGCCATTGTAACTATCGAGAAGGAGCATGAGTCTGCCTTAAAAAAATTTGAATAGCCAATCGTTTTCTACTTTCTGTTGAATTTTTTTTCGTTCATTTAATCATTTAATTTGAATTATGAAATTAAATTAATTTATTGAATTAAGTCACAGTGAAGAAACTTACGGAGTTTCTAGAACGTATGCACGTTTAATAATCTGGAATGAGCTGCAAATTCAATTCTATTTGTTATTAAAATAAATGAAAAAATAATTACTTCATTTTTAAAATTTATATTTCTGAAACATAAATTCAAAATATCCTTTTAAGACAAAACTTCATGGTATATCACAGCGTATAGAAATTTCTTAAGGCAGTCTGAAGTTGTTTTTAAGTTAGAGAATATAAGTTTCCACTTTGTGTTATTAACTTATCAAAAACAAAAGCTGTATTTTCGTATATACTTTATCAATAATTCATTCATAATAACATAAAAATTCTTAAATACATTTAAGCTATGAAAAAGTAAAACTAATTCCTCAGTTTTTCCGTTCAAATTCGTAAATTATTCTTAATATATAACCTTGAATGCATCGTTAAAAAAATGAGCTGATACAATCTGTAGTCATTTTTGCTCGAACATCAGGTTAGTTTATTTTTTTTTAATATCTAACGACCAATTTTAGCAGTTTTCTGAAATATTTTGCTTATTTAAACTTTTATTTTAAGATTAAAAATCGTTCATCGTTGTTTAAAAAATACAGTGTGTTCGTATTTCATTGCAAATTATATTAATACGTTAATTTCCAATGATTGAAAAATTCCATATGGAAGCTCCTTATGACTTTTAAATACAATTTAATTTCACTTAACTGACTAATGCAAATTCATTAACTATATTTTATTCCAAAAGAAAGGTCCATTTTACAACTGAAAGTCATGAAAAAATATTAATAAAAAATATTTTTTCCAAGATAATTAGTGGAATTTTCGCGAGTTTCAAACCAAACGATATTTTTTAAAAATTCCCAAAACTTAAATCCTTGATCCCAGAGACCAACTTTGAAATCCCAGTGTTACTTAAGAAGACATCTTCCTCTTTAATGAAAGAAAACTGGGAAGTTGAAGGAAACATAAAAATTGGAATCAGGAGAAAAACTCCGCAGCTATATAAATTCCCATCAGCTGTTCGAATTTTGAAAGAGTTAATTATTTCCCAAGCTGCACGTAGTTTTAATTAATGAGTTAAAAATAAAATACTGTTTCTTTAAATTAGAATAAGTTTCTTTCGCCCGGCTAAGCACTTCAATTTCCGTGCCATCATTAAAATATCTTTGGTTCTGAAAATAATTTTTTCACTTCAACGACTATTAATTAAAGTTACCGCACACGGTAAAACGCAAACGACCGGCTAAATTGCGAATTTTTAACGGGCTTTGTCTCAGTTCTTTTTTCTCTTCCCTAATTATGAATCGTTTTGTTGGCTGGATGATTTTCAGTATTGTTCCCTGCCCCTATGTTCGAGGCTTGCGTGTCTACTAAATACTCTTATTTAAGACTTGCATTGTGGCCGTATCATTTTGTGTTGTGAACCTCAATTATTCATTAACTTAGTTCTATAACAATGTACAATACTGTGCAACATTAAACGGTATTGCACAATATTTATTATAATGCAAAGTTTTGTGTTCTAGAGCTTGATTTTTAGTTTTGACATCTTGTGTTGTGATCCGCAATAATTCATTATTTATTTCTGTGAGAGGAAGCAAAAGATATTGTGCAGCATTAAACTGTAGTGTATAACATCCATGATATTGTAAACTTTAATGGAGTAAAGCTTGAATATTACTTTTATGATTTTGTGATATGATCCGGTATTATTCTTTAACTTATTTCTGGAACAAATGTACGAAGAAGCGCAAAGATATTCCACAACATTAAACGGTATAACATAATATTCATGATGATACAAAGTTTGCGTGGTAGAACATACTTTTGGCTTTTATTATTGCGGTTGTGATTAGCAAATGTTCATTAATTTAATTTTCGTTTAATGTTCGAAATAACAGAAAGATGTTGAATAACATTAAATGGTTTTGCTGGCTATTCTTTATATTGTAAAATATAGTGTAGTAAAATTGGTTTGATTTCTTGCTTGCCTTTTGTTTTCTGATTTCGTCATGTGATGCTCAAAAATTTATTTAGTCATTTCTAGTCCAAGTGTAGGATGAAGAACAAGGATATTGTGTAACATTAAACGGTATTGTATAACATCCATGATATTGTAAACTTTAATGGAGTAAAGCTTGCATATTACTTTTATGATTTTGTGATATGATCCGGTATTATTCTTTAATTTATTTCTGGAACAAATGTACGAAGAAGCGCAAAGATATTCCACAAC
>BGPR01005572.1:15655-26973 GCA_013235015.1 Araneus ventricosus | reverse complement strand
TCTAGCTTTAATAGTTTCGTAGATAATGGTTCTCAAAATTGGGAGATATCTATTAGTTTACCACGATCTAGACAACCGTAACTGCGCGTTACCTATCTGAATTTTTTTAATGCGCTCTCATTTTTAAAAAACCGTAGTTGTGTAACATCATTAATTTTTTATTATTAATTTTTAAAATGGGTCCAATAATTTATGTCCACCCTGTACTAATAAGCAGAAAGTAATTATCGTGTCAACAATCTGGAGATAAAAACAAAATCGTATAAGCAAGACGCGCTGATGTAAATAATATTACAAAGAAATTTAGCCACTATGAACATAAAAAAGAAAATTCCGAAAAGTTCATTAAAAATTAAAAACATTTATAGATATGATTATTTGCATTATAGATATGACATTCTAATGTACTTAGAGCATTTCTATCAATTTAACGCTTTTGAGATTTGACTATTGATTTTTCAATTTTTTTTCTATTTTTATTACACTAATAAAAGCTTTTCTTTTATCTTTCCGATATCCCTTGAATTACCTATGTGCATCAACGGGTCACGCTAATTAATAACAAAAATTTTAAAATTGTTCCAATTTTCAGGATTGCTTTGAAACCGGAAGTGACAGACGAGTCGAATTGCTTTATGGGTTGGGAGAGAATAGGTGGCACACCCAATCGCCCATCTTCTCCGTTTTATGGACGCAACACGCCGGCGTGGGCATCAATTACTTACCCGACCCCATCGGGATAATAAAGCCGTAATCCAAGAATGGGTGATGCGAGTTATTTTATTGGTTCCTGCTTCGGAATTCAGAACGCGCTACTCGATCTTCCGTTGCGATTCGGCCGTCCACAACCCCAATCATTGTGATTACGAGTGTTGTCGCATTCCATTTCATTAAGGGTTGAATATTCCAGCATGGGTTAAGTGCCGATCGCTCTGATGTAAACACTGTGGAGACTCAAAGGACTCCGCATTAATCGTCTTGTCAAATACTGATAGAAAATGAATCGTTCACTCATATTTAGCGTAAAGAATGGTACAAAGTATTGAATTGAAATTTCCTTAGGAATTAGAGCATCCTTGTGTTGAGAGGTGATGGATTGACATTCTTCGACTTGCTAAGTCTAATGCATTCCACGCCATTTGAACTGCAATGTTTTGGTTTAATATGTTTGAACGAATGCAGAAGAGTTACCATCTAGAAGGCATCCGAGTTATAATTTTACAGGATCTGATAAATGATTCCTCGTTAAATTGCCTTGGTGAATGACGGTAGAAAATTAATTGTTTATTCAAACTTATTGTAAAGAAGCATGTTAAGTAATAGATTGAAATTCCCTTATGAATCAGATGATTCTTATACTGAAAAGTGACGGCAGTGCTGTCTTCTGCAGTGCCATATCTAATGCACTCCACGGCATTTGAACTACAATATTTTGCTTTAATACGTTTGAACAAATACAGAAAAGCTGCCATCTAGAAGGCATCCGAATTTCAATTCTGCAAGAACTGACAAATGATTCCTCATTAAATCGTCTTGACGAGTGACAGTAGAAAATGAATTGTTTATTCAAACTTATTGTAAAGAAGCATGTTAAGTAATAGAATGAAATTCCCTTATGAATTTGACGATTCTTATACTGAAAAGTGAGGGATTACCATTCTTCTGCTGCATCTATTGCATTCCACAACATTCGAATTGCATGATTTCAGTTTAAAATGTTTAAACAATTGCGGAAGACTACAATCGACCTAGAATGCAATTGAGTTTTAGTTCGATAAGATTGAACATAAAAATGCAATAAAATCGGATCTATCATGCTACCCTGACTGTCGTCAAATGTGCCGCGCCAATTTAGTTTCGGAATTTGTTAAGGAACTTGCAGGAGAAAAAGAGACGTGACGCCACAGCTTAGCATGAGAAAGCCAGTGACGTAGCGACCATGGGGCAAGGGGGTAGGCATGCACCGGGCGCCAGTCTTGGAGGTGGCACTGAGGTAAGACACTAATACATTTATGCCAGTTTTTAATGTCAAATACGAATATGGTGGAAAAAGTAACTCCATGCCCCGGGCGCTATTTATCTTTGCTACACAATTGAGGATGGTGGGGTGTGCGAAAAAATAATATTATGCCCCGGGCACCACTTACAAGGTGATGTTTGAAACGAATCGGAATTTTAAAACCAATAAGAGTGATTAAAAGATTTTAATGACATATATTGAAATTACATAGTAAGCAATTAACGATAAAGGGGTTCGAAGTGACCGCCTTCTTTAACAAGAACAGCAGTGAGGCGGTTCTGGAATCCATCCATCACGCTTGAGCAGACTTCGCTGTCAAACGTGTGAACTGCAGTTGTAACCGCAATTTTCAGTGAAGGAAGAGTCTTAGAACTTGTCCGCCACACTTTGCTCTTCAAGTAACCCCGCAAGAAGAAATTGCAAGGGTTTAAATATGGGGAAAAGGGCGGTCATTGGAAGTGCGATGGGTAATCCAACCCAATGATTCGATCGTTAAAATGCTCATTGAGCCTTTTGTCCGGCCAGTTCTTGTTGTGAAACTCCTCCTGCCATGCCCGTTGCACTGCCTTAACATTTTCATGGGATTTGGCCGTTTCGAGCACAACTGAACAACACACTTAAACTCACCACTCGCTAACGGAACACACGCCTATACAATTGCCCGCTCTAATGCTCATGCGGACAAAGTTTGATCTCACTTGCTAGCATCTAGCGCCATCTATTATATTGTTTTCCAAACATTACCCGCTCGGCCACACGGTGCCTTCACTACGCCACTGGAGAAAACCTATGGCTAAGTATCAGACGATTTGCACGCTTATCATGTGAAAAATTTTCGATGTCCCCACATGAACTGCCCCCGCTGGAAAATTGTGCTTGTGTCCGGTGTAATTCAATTTAAGAATGTTTTAAGTTACCTGTAAATGCGTGAACTCTTGTGTTAATTGCACAAACGGAACTTTTAAGTTAATGAACGATCAGCGAAACGAAGTCAGAAATCTTTTAAACAAAGTTAGATCAGCTTCCGAACAAAGACGAGATAAACACACATCTCAGAATTTGATCTAAGGATAATTTGAGATAAAGCAGCCAAGGAGCGAGCATACATCTCAAACAGCTTCATCATCATCATCATTAAACACACATGCATAAACACACTAAGCAGGGCATCAATCAATAAATAAATACATCAAAATAATCAGTGAAGTGCAGAAACGAAAACAAAATAAAAGTGAGAGTGGTGTCAGACAAGGAAAAGAAAAAAAGAAGGAGGGAATGATTACTCTTAACAAAAACTAGAAGCCATGGGTATTCACCTCTGGTAAAAGGTGTAGAAAGAACTACCGACGTTGAGTAAATCGTTAACAGTATAAATATACACTAAGAAGAGACAGCGATATTAATGCTAAAATATGAGAATAAAATTATTATATTTATATTTTTTAACTATACGCAAATTCTAGTTTCATATTATCAATATTTTCTAGAAATATTTTCTCTAATTTACACAAATGCAGAACACTGCTACGTATGGTTTTGTTTATATCTATTATTAACCTAATTTCTAATAGAAATATAGACTTCAACAGCATGGTTTCAGTTTGTATGGCATTTTGGGAACCAATCAACTGTGTAAATCAAGTGGGTGAAATGTGAATGAGGAATATTGATTTTATTTCAATCATGCTTACGTAAATGACGTCATGTCAGAATGCAATCTTTTTTGTTTTGCTTTCAGTTCCAAAATTCTTTAGGTCCCTACAAGTCAACCAATTTAAAAACAACAGAAATGTAAGACAGCATAGAGCTATTCTAAATTATTTAAAAATAAAAAATTCCTTGTTTGAAACGCCATGCAAGTTTGTCTTGGTAGATATTAGCAAAAGAATTTTTATTGGCGAATCCAAGATTTAAATATGTTTAGTTAGTTAAATATGTAAATATGATTAGTAACTGCTTTTCATACAATTTAAAAATAAGAAAAAACTCATTTCTAACTTATAACAATCTTCGACTTTTATTATTAATATCCATCTTAGTGCCATTGTTAGCAAAATCTTAATTTGTTCTGCAACTACAAACAAGATTCTCGTTTAGCTTTATACTCAGAATCAAAAGATCTCTTTCAAATGATTGCTTTCTAAATCTAAAAGAAAATACAATACTGAAAAAATAACGAAAATAAATTTCAACCTCTTCTTTTAGCGAGTATAATTGTATAGAAACAAAAAATTGAGAACCGAAGTCTTATATGTTAATGAATATTTCAGAAACTCTAAATCAATATTATTCACCAGCGGTAATTTAAATTATATAAATAAACAAACAAACAAACCAAAGCCTTCTGTTTGAAAGTTTTGCCGTTAGGAATGATCATCTTTTCTGAGAAACATCAAATAAAATTTTCCAATACTGAATCTCATCTGTTTAAATATTTGCCCTGAATTTTAATTCGATTGGGGGAAAAAAAGAAAACAAAATGCCATTTAAAATTCTTTTTACGTATTGCGTCTACAAAGAAAGATTTTTCCCCTTTCCTAAGAAAAGAATGGAAATATTGTTCTGCCTTAAATCCCGTGTTTTCTCTCTTTTCTTTCCCCGCTACTAATTTCATTAATTCATTGCAACCTCTATTACTTAATCGGATAAAAAAAAATGAGTCGAAAGATAAGACAGATATGAGGTTCAAAATAAATGAAAAAACCTAAGAACAAATAAAAAAAATTTCCCCCACCGTGTCCAAATGTATTCCTCTGCCAACAATAAAAGAAGCGAGATACTGGGCACGAGGCTAAGGAAGAAGGGGTGGGAGGTAGAAAAAAAGAACGTCTTTTCGATAAAGAAGGGGAAAGAAAAAAGTATTCCCTGACAGGAGAGCCTTCTGCAGTGCAATACAATGGATTCGAACTCCGTTTCGATCGTTCCGATATCGACCGTGAGGGGGCAGCAGGTGTGGCTATGCAGCTAGCACAGCGGCCATTACCATTAGCATCAAGAACAATCTGCCGTTTATTCTGAAAAGGGTTGCGGAAAATTATTCCAAATGGTTCTCCCTCCAGAGAACTTTGGGGGTGGAAGGGGGTTACTTCTTCGAAATAAAGAATAAGTATCTGCTGTTGTATGAGCACCCATTTCATTCGTTTACGTTCGAGTTTGTTTCCTTAACAGTTCTCCGCTTTCGAGATTATGCTGCTGGATTCTGTCATAAAAGGGGTTTCCCCGCTGTTTCTGCAGTTCATAAGACACGTTCTGGTTTTAAGAAAGTTTGAGAAATCTGTTTCAGTAATTGCGGTTGACGGCTTTAGGCAAATGAGATGTAATTCTAAACATAGACGAGGGATGGAAGGAGCTCAGGGAGGTTTATAGAGAGAGGTTTTTATGTGGGCGCTCATAAAAGTGGAATCATTTTGTGAATACTAATAAAGTATGAATTGAGATACTTGGGTTTATTTTCCTGTAGGTAATGAACTACAAAATTTTAAATGAAGTAAGGAATTTTGTTAAGAAAAAATTCTTTTCATCAAAATGTGGAAATCTTACTTTATTACACACCACATTGATAATGGAAAGATTGGATAATATGCTTTGTTAACTTACAAAATCATAAACTATTAAGTGAATTTTATGTGTTATTACAATTAAATATTTCTATAATCAATGAATATAAAAATTTCAGTTGCACAAAAAATATATTATTCATTTTTTAAATCAATATCTCAAACTTAATGTCACAATTTTTTTAACGACATAAACATTTGTTAATCTTTCAAGAGATGTTTAAAATTGCTCTAAATTAAGTATAAAAACATCCTTAACTACCAGTTAGTAACTAAAAGTTTATGGAAATATTCTTTACATTGAGACGACTTTTCATAAAGAGTTCTTGCTAATAGATTAAAAAGAAAAACAGAAAGAAAGGAAGAAGATGTAAGATTTGTTGCATAAAAGGTCTATAAAAAATAATGCCTTTTTGGTTATCTTTTCTTAAAAAAGTATTATTATTAATATTATTTTAGTTTCACGAACATGAATTTTAAGTCACAGAGTCATCATAGAAAATATTTTAATTTTACTACTTATTTAAATTTGATAATATAAATTATTTTTTGATTTAGAAATACTTATTTCTCTTTAAATTGTAATGGAAGTTTTCTTTCTTTTATATGGTTCAGAAATAAGTATTTGAAAAATTCATCGGGATTAAAATACAGTATATCTGCACTTTATGCCTATAAAAGTTTGTCAACATAAGTTAGTATGTTTTTTCATCCATTCTTAAATCCAATTAAAGATATGAGGTCAAGTATATCTGTGAAAATCATTTATTTGTTTCGTCTTAAGCTGGTCTGGCAAGGAGGCCGTTCTTGTTTCAGTCAGTTTGAAGTAATGTTGATAAAATGGGAATTTCTTCATCCTAAATTATTTTATTCTTGGAAGTATTCGCCTTTTCTGCCTTAATTCCCATTCGTATAAAAACTGAAACTGAAACATGAAACAACGCGACAACCACAACCACTGCTTTTAAACACAACATTCTGCAAATGAACAAGCTGTCGGGAAAACGCAGGAAACTATATATCATACCCTCAAAACATCAGCGTAGATACTGAGATGAGAAATGTGGAGTGCAAATATAGAATAGAAAATGACAAATTAAATAGTAGGCAATACAACGTTTTTTTCATTGAGTAAGGTGATATGGAGATATTATATGAACTTTTCCTTATGAAAACATCACAGGAAAATGACTGTTTCTTCTCTTAAATCTTCTTCGAATTACTACAATACATTTAGTGTTCTTTTAGGTAAATAGAATATGTTACTGCAGGCTAATTTTGTTTCCGAGGATTGAAGATTTTATTGCTCTTCAGATTTTAATGAATTCCAGAAATTTAAGTTGTTAGGAAGGTAATTCAAACATTTATTAAAATTTTATTATTCTACCGCAAATTTTATAGCATTAGAGATCTCGTGTTGAAAATTTAATTTGAGTAGTTTTAATTGAGTTTTCGATGCAATAAATCATTTTGTATTGAAGTTTTCTTTTCTACTATTCCTCTATTATAAAATTCCCTCCAGATGGCATAACCTTTAGTGTCGTGGTATTTAAACCTATGTAACCAGCATTTAATATACAGGATGCCCGAGAATTATTGGACACATTACAACATTGTGTAAAATAAAAACTAGAACATATATATCGATGTGAGATCCCTTCGTCGCGTGTTGTATGTTTAAGCGATAGTCAATTTCAAGCCTGTATTTGCAAGTATCTGAGGAGCTATCGAGTGAATAGATGTTGTGATATGCTACTTCAGTTCCTGCATATTAGCTTAAAGCATCCGACACTTACAATCTTTCACAAGATCCCACATGAAAAATCAAAGGGCCAGAAATTATATCCAGTGTTCTGCAACAAGACCTCAAACAGTTGGAAATGTTCTGCAGGAAGTTTGTCCAAATTTGGCGAACCACAGTAAAATGCAAAATGGATATAAAAACACTAATTAACCAGTAGAATCTTTATTATTCATTATAAACAAAGCATATTAAAATTAATTATTTAAAACCAAGGTATACATTCAGAATTTGCAATTCTGTCGATGACTTTTGAAGTCAGATACTGCAACATTAATGGGGAAGTACTGTTCACAAAATGTTTATGAAAATTTGGCTCCTGCATTGTGACAATGCTCGCTTTTAACAACTTTCTGACAGATTTATGGCCATGGGGTGCACCATTGGAATAAATAAACATTCTTTTGTCGGTTGTTCCAATTGCCGCGTCATCCCCATCAATTGCGGTGGGTCTTTTTTGAATAATTTTGTTGATTGTGGATCCCCAAGATTCACAAATTACTTCCGACACGGGAATAGAAATATCAAATACTATAAATTTCATTAATATTACTATAAATTTCATTAGCCTTTTTTTAAGGATGAAATGTTCTGCAAAGACCGCATTTGTTCTGCGACATACGTCACACTTTTAGGCACTTTCTGCTTCCGGGGGGACCTAATTCTGGAGCACGGCTACTGGTTGAAATTTTCTCATACAATGCACACCAGGCGGCCACACCTAGCTCCAACTTATCGGATTCTGGGAATGAACGATGCTGTGAAATAAAACTTTAGGAGCCGTGTTAGTAATACGAGACATCGGGACAATGATTCTGTTCCTACTAATTTTTTGCATACTTTTGCAATGTGTCCAATAATTCTGTGACACCTGTACTTTGGAAGGCTCACATGTAGAAAATAAGCGGAGTTATCAACGCATATTTATAATTATCATTTTGTTTCTAACAAAAGTTCGTACAGAAAAGTGAACAGCAATAAATATTCCCTAGTATGAAATATTTTTCGATGAGTGAGGCCTTTTCATAATGCAAACAACAATTACTAGTTGAAACGACCTTTAATATTGTGTAAATATTTCATTGTTTGAACTTATCTTCGATTGTAGCATCATTTCAGCACAAATGTTTCCTTTCAAATTGCTTCAATACAAAAAATGTTTCGATTTCTAAGTCTGTATTTGACAATAAATTAAACCACCGCAACCTTCGACTTTTTCGTATACTTAAACAATATGGTGTGGTTATTATTTTTTTTACCTGGTAGTATAATTAAGGGAGTCCAATATGTATTTTGGACTTATTCCTGTCGACCGACTGGGCCCACAATTTAACTCAGATTTTTAATTTTGATGTTAGGATCATATCAAAAAAATTTCATCATCCAGGTTGTTGAGTTTTTGAGTTATCGCATCCAGAACAATTGAGTTACCATCTTCACAAACGACAAACAAAACACTTGCTGCGGATTTTGTCCAAAATTTAATATAGATCCAAACCAATGATAAGCTAAACCATCTGATGATAAAAAAATGACTAATTTCATCTGTCTAACTCTACGCGTTTCGGAGTTCTTGTGTTCATATGCACACAGATGGATTGATAGACCGACTGAGATTTACCATTTACAGATTTCAACCAAAATTGATACAAATATACAATTCTGGTCAAAAGATCACACATTAAATATTATTCATCTTACTCCTTTCAATATTGAATAAAAGTATTCATTGACAGACAGACATAATTCCAAATAATCTTTTTTCGAAATCGGTGAGGTCTAAACTGTGGAGATTTATCCAACTCTGGAGGACGAATTTTTGAACGGTTGCAGTAATTTCTCTTTGAATACTTCGTATACAAGAAAATAAAGATTTGAAGGAAAAAAATCAGCTTTTTAATAAATTTTTTGAGGAATCAAAATCTTCGGCTTGAGTAATTTTTAAAAAAAAATAAATCTCAACATTTTCTATCAACAGTTCTTCTGTGCCGTTATTTAATAAAATTATGTTCCGTGTGTTGATCTCCCGTACTGTATGGACGAGTTTTCTGGTCAGTTTATTTTGGATTCACAGACCGTTTTCCGGTAACCCTCCGATTTAAGCAATCGCCAAAGCAGTTTGGATACTGTATTAAGCGCCAAATTCGAATCAGTTCTCTCTATAGTACACAATGCGTTGAATTGTGTGTTCTTTGAGTTCGTTTAATTCTTTTTATTTGAAACGGCTCTTAAATAGGCTCAGTTCCAAACAGAACGATTGCAACTATCTAAATAGTTTCATAAAAAATTTAACCGTCAGTGATTATATAAATAGTATGGTTAAAACTCTAACCGCCTAACAAGCCTTAGAAGTTGCCAAAAAAGCGATAACGAACAATAATTGTTATTACGACAGCCTTTTTACAAAATTAGGCCTTATTTTAAGCAAGAGCTGCAGCAGTAGGAATATGAAATTTAATATTTTCAAAGTATCCTTAGGTCATAACATTAGAAAACTCTACCTTAATCCTCTAAAGGGCCATTTTTTCCAGTAGTAGTATAATAAAATATCTTTGGGATTTAAATTAATTTAAGGAAAGAAATTCATTTAGGTTACCGGATGACATTATTTTTTGTTGATTAATTTAATTAATTAATAATTAATTACGAAGTCAAGACACTTTGTTATGACTTGAGATAAGAAATTGGAACATACAGGTTTTTGTTTCATCTATAAATTAGGCGACAACTTACGCTAACCCTAAAATTGCATTTAAAAATTGATGAATTTGGTGGTAAGTATACTTAACACGGCCTTAAGAAGGGTTAAACATTAATTAACATCTTCAAATACAGTGTTGAAATTTTGGAGATTCCAATTGACTTAGAAATTCCCACCGGAAGTCGGATGTTATGGTGGAAGTCCTACTTTAATGCAAATAAACAAAACAGAAAACTCGTTGATATATAACCCTGTCTATTTTCAATTTACTGTTTATACTTGTTGCCGATCAGAATTAATGGTAATGGTTAAATGCATAAATGATTTTTTCTTTTTTGATTTAATCAAATTCATCAAGGCAGCAACAGCCCTAATAAACAATACTCCATCCATGATTCCCATTATTCAAGAATAAAATCAATTCTAACAAATGTTTTCCGATTGTAAAATCTTTTCTGATGAGCAACATTTTTTTCAGAACGCAGACATCGATTGCCACACAAAACAATCATTACAGAAAGAAGATTTTCCAGAAATATTTCGTCTTTCCAACCTATTTTCGACTATAGCAACATTTTTTCATCACAAATATTTCTTTGGAAACTTTTCTCACAAAAAAAATCTTCAAACTCATTAAATAAACTTCTCCTTACATGGAGACTTCCAAACGAATAAACAAAGAAATGATAAGTAAGCAACAATGACTAGAACGCAGAAAAGCATTAAAATGGGTATATTTTAAGAATCATACAAACCCTTACAGGTCGATGCTAAGGTAATCAACAATCTTGGACTTGCTCAGAAGTGAAGAAAAACTTGCGGTTTTCTAATAGAACTTGGTGTAGCCAAGTCAGTCCAAGAGTCAAGGACTCATACTAAAGGGCAAACGTGATATCTTCTTTTGCTGGTAGAAGCGATCTGGGAGTACAACTGTATAGAAATATGAATTAGCTGCAATATGAGGATGCAGGTTGCCTTCTTGGCGGACTTTCAAGATAAACTAGCCCATATTTGTGGTTCGCTTGGAGGAACATCAGAAAACCTCCTCAGAAGCTCTGCCATCGGATTGTAGGACCGTGATTTGATACTTGGTTTCAACAGAGCTGTCCTGTATCAAATCCTCATGGGAGAAGCGGCCTTCCATTGATATGGTATGGTAGCTAACAGTAAGGAATGTCGCCTCCTGTGTCGTCCTGCTCATCTGATCGCTGTTCAAGAATTACGATGTCCGTCCCAAAA
>BGPR01005572.1:0-10844 GCA_013235015.1 Araneus ventricosus | reverse complement strand
AAAATTTTTGCGACGCGCATAAGTGAGAGGTGCTTTTTTCAGTGCGGTGCATAAATGAATAAGATTTATAATTGTTTTCCTATACCCTGGCCGGGACGCATATTTACAAACCCTACCCTGATAGAACTGATGCAGGAAATCGGACAATATGATTGGCTCGCTTCGCCGAGAGCCGATGGCGTCGTTCTTTGCTCTCGTGCGTGTACTTTTCATTAGTATAATCTCTTACAGTGTGGGGTGTTTTATTTTTTATGATATTTTAAAAAATAATTTCATTTCTAAAAATATTACAACCCACGGAAGAATGTTTTCTGTGCTCAACTGTGGGAAAACGGAGAAGAAAAGTAGGACAACTCTTGTTCTGTTATGATTGCCGTACGCTACGTGCGAGAGCTGGAAACGACGTCACTGCTCCTCGTAGCCAATGATATTGACTGACTTCCTGCCTCAGTTCTATTAGGGTAGGGTTTGTAAATATGCTTCCGGGACTCTATTGTTGTTTTATAAAGTTTCCCGCAAAAAGTTGATGGGGGGGGGCTCACCCCACTGAGTCGCCGTCACATAGAGAAATAACAGTTATAATTAACAAAATTTAACAGAGATATTAACTATAAATTAATTAGCCAAAAATTAATTAAAACTCTTTTGTATTATATAGAATGGCGCATATGCAGCTATTTCTAATATAATACAGAAACAAATAATATAAATATAAAACAAAAGTAAAAAAAGAAAAAGTATAAATAAGAAACAGAAGATTTAAACAATAACGATAACAATACACCTTTTTGCGTGCTCAACGCAACAGCATCAATTGATTGCATCAACAAAAAATTACAACGATTAATATTAAAAAAACATAAAATAGAATTTAGAATGTAAATGAAAAATATTCAGAATGGAAGGAATGAATGAGAACCCGAATGACGAACTTTTTCAAAGCCAACTAGCCATTGAAGTTCTAAAATCGACAAAATTTTCTGTCGAGGGTAAAATTATTTATAAATAAAAAATACACCCTTTGTGGCCTGAATTTTCTCCAACCTCAATACAAGAAACATTTTGAAAAAATCAAGAGGCAAAAAATCCTTAATAAAAATTCAAAAGATACTAGATAGAGAAAGTATTGTAAGCGTTAGAAAGTTGGCTCTCGAGATTTTTATGGCGTTTTAGACTTCCTTTAGCCTGAAAAAAATTATTATTATTTTATATTATATTTTATATATTTTATATTATCTATCCGCCTGTCTGTTTGTCTGATGTTGTTTATATAGACACGACATCGTACTGATGCTTAAATATGTGATCAACTTTCTGAGACAAAAGCTAAAAAGAATGCAATTAATTCTATAGTTGTGATGGTCGCCATAAGCAAAATTTCAACCACTCGCCCACTCAACAAAATTTTGAAGAGCAGAGATTCCGCATCATGATACATTTTTTTAAAATTTCTCCTATATTCTCTTTATATATGTATAAAAAGAGAACCTATTGAGATCTTCGAACCGCGGCCTCTAGATTTTGGTGATCTCCACACTGCAGACCACTGTGGACCCCAAAACTATTTTTGGAATATTTTGTTTTTTACATTTCAAATGTTTTTGTAACAGAAACTGCATTCCGAAAATAAAATTTAATGCATTTTGTTTGCTCAGTTGCATTCGCCAGTCTGGAAAACTGGCATACTTAAAATTCGTATCTCATTAAGAGCAAATTTATCTTCAGACGATAATATGAAATCAATTGCTAAATGTTGCCAGATGTTTCACTTAATTTTATTTCAAATTCTAATATTATATATTTTAAAGTCTTAATGTATTCCAAAATCACTTTTCTTCAACTCCAGTTTCGTTCTATTTCCCGCTATGTAGGTATATTAAATCTCTCGTTTTGGCATATTCATTACTAAAAGAATATTTTAATCGCTTTCACGTGCCCACCGAAAATCATGACGCGTCTCCTTGGCGTTTGACTTTTTCCCCTAAAACTCTTACGTAATTTATTAAAAATAGCCAATATTCCCTTCACTTTGATCACGTGTCTATCCGTTAAATCCCTACCTGAGAAAAAGCAGGGATCTTCTGTTCTCTTTTGGCTTGAAAACTCCAACTAAGATGTACGTACATTCCGTCACTCTTCGATAATAATAAAAAAATTAGTTAATAATTCGGCCTGCTTTTATTTAACGACTACAACAACGAATACATTTCATATATATACATATAATACAAATCTAAATATAACTTGTTATATATGATCATACAGAAACAAAGTAAACGAGACATATCAAGAAGCAAATCCTATACTAAAACGTCAGTATTTAAACAATACAACCAAATCTAAAACAAAATCTAAAGAATTGAAAATACTATAGATACCAAGAACAAAAATTAAGTTTAAACATTTATATGTCAACATGTAAAAAAACTCTGTTGTTATTAAAAGTATTGAAAAGGGCAATCCAAGTATATGGAGTTTTCAACAATTAATATAGCAGCTTGGCTGTGGACAAGCTTTAGCCAGGTTAAATTAATTTTGCTGTACAAACCATCCCTGTTACTAAAATTGTTGGGAAAAAAAAACAGGGTAATTTACCCGAAAATGAAAGAATTTAGAAAGAAAAATCACACACTAACCCTAACAATAAAACATAACTATATGGAAAGAACTAAAATTCAAGATAAAAATATGTAATACAACAATATATTGCACTATATACAGGGTGTTCATTAATTATTGTCGGGGTTTTCGTACCTCATAACTTTCGAATAAAAAATATTACGCAAAAACCGATTACGTATTCGTAAATTACAACTCAAAGAATTTCATTAATGATATTAAAAAGATTAATGAATTTGCACATGGCTGCCCTTCGTGGCTCGTAACACATCGAGACGAAATTCGATTTCCCTCCAAGTGTTCTCCAGCATTTATGGGGTAACAGTTTGGATCGCAGTAACAATTCTGCGCTTCAGTTCATCAAGGGAGGGCACAGGGGTCTTGTACACAATGTTCTTGACAAACCCCTAAACCAAATTTAGTTTCGAAAAACCACAATATACACATTGCTTTTTCTTGCACGGTCGCCATTTTTATTTATGACGTCATAATTACCCAGACTGCAAATGCGCTAAGATCGCATTGTTGCCACGTAAAATTTTTTGAGTTGTAATTTACGAATACGTAAACGGTTTTTGCGTAATATTTTTTATTCGAAAGTTATGAGGTACGGAAACCCCGACAATAATTAATGAACACCCTGTATATTAAATGAAACATTCCCGATGCTTGTTCTTTTATAACAGCAGTATTAAAGCTAAATTTAATTTTAAATCCCAATAATGAATATTTTGTGTAGTAAACTCTTTTTTTAAAAATGGAGATTGTTTAATTTTATGGCACTACTTCTAAGACGAGTGGAAACTCGCATAAAATAAATCACTGGTGACGTGACTAATCACAGATTTTACGCGCTCTCATCTTGAATTGTCTTTGGCTACAATAGCCAATTTTTAATTTCTCCTAAAATTGGCACCTTCTGGAATTGGAAATTCAGGCAATTTCTGCTGAAAATCTTAAATCATACTGAAATCATTTAAATATTTTAAGGTAAAATTGCTATCTAATGTAGGTTATAAATATGAACATTATTTCACAAACCTCTAAAATATTTGTGCTTACCTTTTCATGAAAAAGTCTGAGAATGTGAATTAGCATAATTACGATCATAAGTAAGCAGCATTCTACATTCAAAGAAAGTTAACGTCATCGCATCGCCTATAATCCTGGTTATTTATAGGAATAAATGCACTTTAGGGTTTATAAACTTCTCAAGTGAGAAAGATTAAATATGACTTATAGAAAGATTTTTAGATAAAAAATCTCCTATTTTACATTTCTTCCCTTTATGTTCTACATACCGTTTCTGCGAACAGCACAAAGCCATTACGCAGATTTTGATGGTGAGTTAAGAGACTCATTATCATCAAAAGGGTTGACGCGCACATGTCACGTTTCATGAAAAAAATGGTGTACCACTCTTCTAAAAACTATTGTTTTAATTTAACTCTCGTGTAAGGTTTAAGTTTCAAAACTGACGTGCTACGGTTTTTAGCATAGACATCAATTTAAACCGCGAGTCATTTATTGTGAATTAACAGCATTCTCAGACTTTTATCTCTATTTAGATTTGAAGATGCCTTTTTTATTACTTTCTCCTGAAGTATACAAAGAGAAAATATTGATAATAAAAAAATTAAATTATCGGGATTTTGCGGCCAGATCTCCGCATTTGAACTTTGCTGAAGCCGAAAAAGAATTTTGGTGATCATGCCTGAACACATTAATACAAATTTGATGTGGTCATAACAATAGAACCACAGATATATATCAATTTTGAATTCAATCCATCAATAGCAAATCTGCAAATATCTCAACTTTCGTAGATTTAGATACATATACACCTGAAACGTACAGCGGTTAGACTGGACAATCTTTTTTAGTATGTGCACTACACCAGCGGGAAGATGTTTGGGGTCCTACGTGTGATTTGGCGTGCACAGGCCCCATACGGCGGGAATGCAATCGGTTTCAGGCCTGGAACCCTCAATGCCAGAAGACAACTCTACTGGGCCACCGTGGCCTCAGGCTTTAATAGCAGATTGTAGATCTGTATAAAGTTTAGACGAATCGCTGACAGATTGATGGCCTGTCTGTTTTGTGTATACGTGAATACGACAAGACCTAAGCGGTAGAAATTAGATAGCTAATTTTTTAGTATTTTATCTTCATCGAAAATATAGATCTATACCTAATTTTGAACAAGAAATCCTGCGAAAGAAGAAACTTTTTTGTCTGCTTACCAGGTACAAACATATCTCAAAAAAAGCAAAAAGACTAGAAAGATGAAATTTAGTATATGGTTTTCAGATTTGTATCAAATTTAACCCAATCAGTCAATGTGAAGATATCCGAAATGCATACTCGATTCTGCCACTATACTGCGCTGCTGGGAAATGCAATATATTGTTTAAGTATATTGGAAGCGAATGAGAGAATGTCAAAATGCATACTCGATTCTCTTTCCTATACTACACTAGAAATGCAATATATTGTTTAAGTATATTGGAAGTCAATGTGAAGATATCCAAAATGCATACTCGATTCTCTTTCCTATACTACACTAGAAATGCAATATATTGTTTAAGTATATTGGAAGTCAATGTGAAGATATCCAAAACCATACTCGGTCTCTTTTTTCTATACTACATAGAAATGCAATATATTGTTTAAGTATATTGGAAGTCAATGTGAAGATATCCAAAATGCATACTCGATTCTCTTTCCTATACACTAGAAATGCAATATATTGTTTTAGAGTATGTTAAGGAAGTCAATGTGAAGATATCCAAAATGCATACTCGATTCTCTTTTTCTATACTACACCAAAGTATTATATTGTTAAGTATATTGAAGTCAATGTGAAGATATATCCAAAATGCATACTGATTCTCTTACTATACTACTAAAGAGAAATGCAATATATTGTTTAAGTATATTGAAGTCAATGTAAGAAAGATATCCAGAAATATACTCGATTCTCTTTTTCCCTATACTACACTAAAGTACACAATATATTGGTGTTTAAGTATGTGCAAGTCAATCATGAAGATATCCAAAACCATACTCGATTCTCTTTCCTATACTACTAGAAATGCAAATATATTGTTTTTTTTAAAGTATATTGGGGAATTAAATGTGAAGATATCCAAAATGCATACTCAAATTCTCTCTTTCCTATATACACTAGAAATGCAATATATTGTTTAAGTATATTTGGGAGAGTCAATGTGAAGATATCCAAAAGTACACCTCGATTCTCTTTCCTGCTCTTTACGCTACTAGAAATGCAATATATTGTTTAGTATGTTGGAAAGTCTGGAAAAAGTTCAGCTGAATTATAGTTTTGATGGGGGACATTTTCCTGGATAGTAGAACATTTTCAAAATTAATGGCAGTTTGCTTAACTTTTTGCTAAACACCGAGCTCAAAATACAGACATTTTAGATCATGCCTTAAGTCAATTCATGGTAAGCCTTATCACATGGGAAACGTCACTACATACGTCACCTAATATCTGACTGCATTCTTATGACTTATTGCTGTAACGTTAGACCTTTTCTCCTGCAGAAAAAAGTCTCCATGGATTCCAATTAGAATCCATTGAGAGAATAGATTTAGAATCCAAGATTCGCGTGACGTACTCTCTTTACGACAAAGTAAATACGCCTATTATCTAATGACTACAACCTCACGCAGTCTTGCATTGTGTTATGACATAACCTGCAAATCTATGTAAATAAAAATAAAAAATTCTTAAATAACTTGTTCATTTACAGAGACCCCAAACTATTCGACATATTTTGCTCTCCAAATGCTGCATGAAATATAAGGATAGTTTGGTAAAGGAGCTAAGGACAGTGATTAATTGGTAATTTCTAATGTATTTTAAAAAACGATATTTTCATTATTTATGAAAATATTATTTATCTTTGCGTTGCTTTCTTGTTGAATGCAAATATTATAGACTAGAAAAATAACCCGTCATGGTATATTTGAGTTCAAATTACCTCTTCATTTCGAGAGATTTCCCGTCAAATTTGACATGTTTAAATAGATATATATGCGAGAGAAATGTTTATTGATTGAAAACAAATAAAATAAACTTATGTTTGTGACGAAATATATATAGCTATTTACATATTTTCTTTATTCAAAAAACCTCTTGGTCTAAAAAATGTAAAAAATCTAGTAGATATAACCTAAATAGATAGAAAATCTAGTTTCAAAACAAAAGCACTTCTCTGCTTGTCAAACGTTGCCAAAAAAAATATTATCAAAATTATATCATCACGATTGTAATAAATAATCAGATGCATCGTGGCGTCAAACTATATACGCGCATTATATACTACTGACGTAATTTATTACTTTCTATTGAAGAACAAATTAATTTAAAATATGCGATTATATAATTTAAATTTCTCAGAACTATTGATCATAGCGAGATCAATTTTATATCAATCGATAGCAAATTTTATTTCACTATTTTAGGCTATCAAATTTGAAATTAGAACGACAATTACTCTTTTAAATTTAAAATATTGAAATTTGGTTCTGCTGTGGAAATAAATACCGTTTTAACGTCTCGCAGTGCTTTATGGTACAAGTTTGATTGTTGAGTGACGTCAGAGCGTTACCGAGAGACAGATCTGGGCTATTATAGTAGTAATATTGCACAAATAATTTTATTTGCTTGTCTACAAATTACCACTCGCAATGCTTCATTAAATTCGTATATAGGAAAAAATGTACTTTCAGCGGTTTTTTTAGAATTATTTTGCACAGTCTATGGTACGAAAAAAAACTACGAGATTTCAATGTATAAATAAATACGTGAATATATTTTATAATTATTAGCGTACTACCAAATTTATGACTAAGCACGAAAATATTTTCAATCATGTCCATTATATCTGCTAATAACAGACAAAGGCTTGAACAGTGATTCAAAATTAAATTTTAACGGTGCCAATGCAGCGTATCAAGGGAGCGTGGGTATTTTCCACCAAAAATGGCGGCTACTCTTTTGTTTTATTTACAATTAAGTAGAAAAGTAATGAAAGGTATGCATAACTAGGCCTTATCGTTTCATATCCCTCCGTTCCTACAATTTCACATCAAAAGAACTTCTCTTTTCAATCCAATTTAGCTGGAATGGAAAAGATTATCAAAAGTGATTTCATAATAAAGTTTGTTGTCAGGAAAATGAAACACCATTTCCTTTTCTTACCGAAATCGACTTCGTGTTTTGATGACCTAATGAAAATTTTCCAAAATGTGTGAAAATTGTTTCTCATTTAAAGAGCAAGTGGAAGAATTGCAGGAGTTAAGGTAAAGCTGTTGTTATTGAGCGTTGAAACGTTTTAAGCGAATAAAATAAATAAGAAACGCTCTCAATTACCTAACAAAACATTTATGAATAACAAATAAAAGAGTTAATCCCCAGAATTTACTCTTATTTGTTGAAGCTATCTGGAAAACAGAATTTCTTTAAAGTAAAATGTTTAATTTCGTAAGTAAGCATTATAGGTTTATTATTAGATTTAATATATCTTTTCCAGCATTTCAAGGAGCTACTACTGCCTACATTTAAATTCACATTTTGGATAATAGGATTTACTTTTTTAATATTTTTTTGCAAATATACTTTCTTATATCTGTGGGCTATTCTAAAATTATTGAGTATTGGTCAGTTCTTCTATACAGTCATTTTGATAAAATAACTAACTGATAAGCATATACTTAGAGAAAGAGCCCCACTCTTGAGAGTGGGAATTTGGCGAGGTAAAATTAACTTCTACAAAAAGTATACATAATTGAACAAATTGAGTGCTAGTTAAAAAGAAATAGATGCAATGCAATATATTGATAGTTATATAAGAAATATAATAAAATGAATTGAAGAAAGAAATTTAGGTATCTTGAAATGTCTATGTCTACATTCTTAAATTATTCAATTCATTTTCTCACTTGATAATTATACTTGCTTGTTCACTAAGTTTTGGTTATGAAATCAGGCCAGAATTTCAGAGCCTGTCTCTTTACTCTTTTGGGTACCATATACATTTCTTCACAGAGAACAACAAAACTGTTTTCCTCCCTTCTATTCAGTATAAATTATGTAACGCTAATCATGATAAAACTCGGCCTCGTTTATAAATTTCATTCATTTTACATTGACTGAACGAAAAATAATGATTTAGATACTTAGTCTGTGTGTTGCTCTAAGATGGATAGCATTTCGCATCATAAAATAAAGTACGCAAGTATATAACAATTGTTATTGTTGAAACAAATTGTTAAAACTGCTGAAAACTTTTGTAAAAAGAGATAGTTTCAAAACATACTGGATTATCTGTAACGTTATACTAGAATTACTGGTGCACTGATTATCTGTTACCAGTAAAAATACATAATGAGTTATATACTGTAAAATTAAACAAAAATGTAATATATTCAAAACAATTTTGGTACAGAACCAATCCTCAGGCTGAACGTAAGCTCCTTGTTACTCTTTTAATAAGCCCTTACAGTTTACTGTATTTATTGAGCCTCACTTTTGGTATTCTAAATATCGTTATAGCAGTAAATAATCCTCTAAGCATTAATTAAACTTTTTGACTTTCTCTTAACCATGGAAAATGATGTGTGGAGCTGTGTGGCTCTTTTGGAATCAGCGATACTCTGTGAACTCAACTCCGTTGTGTCAAGTTGAACTTCTAATTTTTTTTTTTAATACATTTGCCTTTGCCAGTCATGGAAATGTTGCATTATTTTTTATTTTATTTATTTGGTATTGTATTATTTTATAAACATTGCCACTGAAGATAAAAAAAAATGTTATTTACATTGTAGTAAAATAGTGACTTTTCGCTCCTTTTTATATTACTTGCACTTCTATTGATGATATGACGAAACGTGCAAAAGCGAAATCGTATTGTGACAATTTGTGCAGTTCAATGCTTGATTAATATCGCAATGAATATTCAAAATCATAGGGCTAGCTTGTCTTATAATGCATTTTTCATTGTCCTTAATATTTCACGGAGGAATCGTCTCTCGATCATGATGTTTAAAAATTCCAAATACATAATTAAGATAGCAGCTACACTGAAATAAAGATAGAATTAAAAAAGTGAGGTTATAAAAATGTTAAATCTAAGAACTAGAACGAACAGCTTCAAAAGTGAAATTTGGTGCAATAATGAAAACAAAAAATTTTGACAAAATTAGTAGATAAAATCAGTGCAAATAAAACGAATACAACTTAAAAATGCAGGCAGATATTGGAGGGTAGTTTAGTGAAGAAAGTTTACTAAGGTTATACAAGGTGTTTTGAAATAAAGACCATAAAATGTGCCAGTATAAAATGAGACCACTCTTCGTGAATGTATTTTGCCAGATAAGGAACTCTGATACTAGACATTGAGGAACTTTTCTCTTAGATCCTGAGAATTGGAAATACACAAGACAAAAATTACTCTAAAATATAAAATTAACTCTATGTTATTAATTTGTTGTACACTTGGCTGTTTGTTTTATTCAGGAAAGTATAGATCCATTGTCCATCAGCTCCAAATCGAGATGGCACCACCAAATATGATCGTATAAAAATATTGCATTTAATTCAGAAAGATTGGAGTTCTGGATCATTTTATCCTTTAACGAGTAAAGTTTGTCTATTATTTAGTCTGCGATTTCTAGAAGAATTACATTCATTGGCACACAGCAATATGGCCCATTATAGAGGCAGAGTAAAATTCACCATGATGAAAAGAGTATCACCACCAAACATTGATGCTTCTTTGTATGTCTCCCTACCGATTCTTTTAAAGACCTTATTCATCTATGTTTCAGACATCTCAGGCTAAGTTTTGGAATCATTTGCCCATTTATCTCATAATCAAATTTTGTTGATTTCAGAGGACACAAAACATTAACTACTTAGTAAATTAAGTGCACAATCATTCATGCTGGTCCTTTCACCGTATCATGAGTAATTACTTGTCATATTTAAAATTGATATTTGTTTATATAGGGAGGAATAAAATGTGTTTAACACCTAGGTAAAATCAGGCACACAATCATATATATGAGAATACAAAAGATTTTCATAGATATTCAAAATTTTTGAATTAAGAGGAAACTGACAACATTTCTTAAGAGAAAAAGGAAAAGTATAGTTTAAGGGGTATATTAAATTGCCGCAGCAATACGTAATG
>BGPR01005571.1:60905-91849 GCA_013235015.1 Araneus ventricosus | reverse complement strand
GTTTATGTTACAGAAGAACGACGAGCATGTCAAGGGCAATGATATACAGCGGAATGGTTTACCCTCCCCAATTTACAATCTGCTAAGATTCAACCCCGCATATCGCTAACCTTAGTTAGAAGTGATTCGTTCGTGACCTGAGTTTCGAAGGAGCAGCATGTTATTTTGAAATTCCTCTTTAAATTTGGAAATATGATACAGAACTTATTCGTTATTGCAAAAAGTGTGCTGGGAAAAGAGTTTGCTTGGTGCACTAGTTTTTGACTGATTACTATAAAGATTTAAAAGTACCTGAAGGCCAAACAGTCAACCAATTATATTACACTAGTGTTAATTCTATTCTACGCGAAAAATGCGGAAGAAACGAAATGCTCTGTGGAAAAACAAATTATGACTTTTACACCAGAACAATGCCTCACCGCATTATTTAGAGTCTGCCAAGATATTTTTTGAAAAGCACGGGATCCCCACTACCACCAAGATTATTCATGTGATTTCATCCCAATTAAGTTATTTTTATTCTCCGTGGTCAAATCAAATATAAAAGGACCTAAATTTGAGACTGTTGATGCAGTGAGAGCAAAAGCGAAGGATAAGATAAAAAGGGATTTCTGGAAAGGATCTGAAGAACTGGTTCGTTCAGTGGAAAATACGTATGAACCGGTGCAGGGGTCGAGGAGGGGAAGTACTTTGAAAGTAATAATATGAAAATCGTAAGAAATTTTAAAGCGACAGTGCGTTTATATTTAGTCACACTTCGTACATCTAAATATCATTTAAATAATGCCATTTTTTGTGACTATGGGACAGAAATGCAAAAGGAATATTGAAGTGAGAAATTATTATTCTCTGTAAAGCTTCTATAGACTGAGAGTTGCAGGGAGGGGAGCTAATATCATTTAAATAATGTCATTTTATGTGCCTATGGAACAGAAATGGTAAAGGAACATTGAAGTGAAAAATTATGAATAAGTCTTTCCAAAAATTGCTCGGATGATATTTATTTTACTGATTGATTTATTTGGTTCAAGCTCCCTGTAGATCTTTTATAGTCTGAGAGTTAAGAAGTTTTAAGTTAGATGAGGAGTGGAGGAAATCTCAGTGATGTCATTCTCATCAAGTTACCAAGGGCAAACTAAAGAGAAGACATTTGGATTTTGTTATATAGGGTTATTTGAAAATCATTTGACAAACTTTCACCCAATTGTAGACAGGTATGGCGTATAGATTGCGCCAATGGGTATGCACCATAAGCTGAATAAAAAGTATCGAAGGTGGAGAGCTCGCCAACCGTCAAACCTCAAATTAACATTCCCTCTACTTGCTCCGAACCTCCGGATGCATTAAATCTCGATGGAGAAGTGACTGAGTTCTGCGACCAAGAAACAGATTCTGAAACTGACGTGGAGGACATTCCAGTGCCCGAAGAATATAGCGACTGAAACTCGAACACTAAAGTTTGTATCATCCATCCATTTAATCTCTAATCTGATTACACCATAAAAAATAAAGTTGTGTGTACTTAAGTAAGCGTAGAGTTGGAAAAAGCGGGATGGCGCATAAAGTGCGCAAACCTGATCTGAGGGTTCTAAAAAGTACCGGTCCGCAAAGGGTATTTCAGGCACACAGAAACAAGTAATTTTTACAATAGAAAATGGGGCCAGAAACGTATAGGTGGACCGTCACAGGGGCTCTTAGTCAGTGTTAGTTTAATAAACGGATGCAAAAGATAAAATGGTCACCACAGGTTTAATGGAATACAAATTTACAGTAGCATAACAACTCAGTTACATCGATAACAACATGCGAAGTGTGTATAGCTTGAAATGGCAAGTTACGTGAACACTTACTATAAGTAATCTAAAGGTTTCTTTTTATGTCCATTTATTATTTTTTATTAGCCTTTAATTTTTTAGAACAAAAATTACGATTTTATGTAATTGTTATGATCTACATTAAAAATAATTCTTTAGATTCACTGCTATTGTGTTTATCTGTTTTGTTTAAACTCCAACACACAAACAATGTGAGTTTATTGATGAGATCCCATATTTCTAATACCCATAAGCACTCATTCAGATATGAATCACATGTGAGCTACGCAGCCTGAAAAAGCATATCAGTGCGAAGCAAATATGATTCCCTTGGCGCATGAAACAAATGTAGTAATGCGAATCGAATTTAATTCATATGACGGTCAATGCGAATGAATTTTAACGGAAAATATATTACATTTACTGAAATGCTGATGGTAGATTTGTCAGAGGAAAATGTTAATTGTCTACTTTGTATGAGATAGAACTTTGAACAACTAAGAGACATGAACATGAAGCCAGAGCTGGCTCCAGGGACAGTGGCGGGTTTTGTGAATATGAGGCCAGAGGCGCAAAACTGACTTGAGGCCCCTTCCCCTACCCAATATCTTAAATTCGCCGTTGTCTTAGCCCTCCGATGTGCCTAGAATAGGTTTTGAGCCTCCCTCCCTTACCCAATGTATTAAATTCGCCGTTGTCTTCGCCCTCCGATGTGCGTAGAATAGGTTTTGAGGCCCCCTCCCTTACCCAATGTCGCAACTGCGCCGTCGGCATAGCAGTACAATTTACGTCCAATTGGTTTTGAGACTCCCTCCCCCTACCGAATGTCGCTAATTCTCCATCAGTTTGCACTACTGTGTACGTCGAATGGATCTTGAGGCCCCGGATTTTCGAGGCACGAGGCGACCGCCTCTATCACATGTACGAGAAAACCGCCACTGTCCAGGGGTGTGTAGCATGTTCCACGGCGTAGGGAGCCGAGCATGTAGGAGCGCCGATTCCTGATCATAAATTTGAAAATTCACGCGCGTTATATGGCTGCCGACTGGAACGCAATAGAAAGGAACACAATAGACATCTTTACTATAATCAAATCATTTAGTACAGTTAAATCTGAATTATTATAGTTAATAAGTATAATTAATAATTATAGTTAAGTCTTTTATCATCTGTACCAATATACGATATATACATTAATTTCGTTTCGCCAGGGCGCCACAATAATTTCAGATAGGGCCCGAATACTCTGGAGCCTGCTTTGTACGCAGCTGACTGAATGTGTTTCGGAACCTAGTTGTATGGCATCTATGAGGATTTATTCAAGTTCCAAAAGGCATTCAGGTATTCCACTTCAAGGAATTTCCTCGTCCCGAGTGATAAAATAGGAGGCATAGCAAGATTCTTGTCAATATAACTCCTCTCACTATATTCTGCGCTACGTGATATTTCTGAATACTGAACTGAATTTTCCATTGGAATTTGCCTAAATTTAGTAATTGAATGCGTTGGATGAATATAGGAATGAATGAAAATTGTTTAGGGGGTGGATATTAAAATTTAAGATCTATTTCCTGTGATTTGAAATATCGCTGAAATAGTTTACAGTGGTGAACCAACTACAGTTGGGCTAAACTATACAAGTGAATAGAAATTATTGAAAGCCTTTGAATGTGTATTTAGAGTGGATTAATCAGAAAGGTAGTCACTTTGAATGAAACTTATGAATCATCAGTTTTCGAAACTATAAAATCGGAATTAGTTATGTCTGATTAATTTAAATATGAAGAAAAATACTGCGAGAAACTAAGGAATTTTAAATTTTAATTTTGCTGAGGTGTAGAGGAGAAAAATAATTTAAATTAGTTCTACATGATATTTGCTATGCAGAAAAAATAAATAGGTTGTTTAAGTGAATGAAGAAACAGCTGCACACATTTAAAGTTTAAACGATATTGTTCAACTTTACAGAAAACATTATCAACATATTGTGCGAAGGGTTTACCAGTTGGATGAAGAATACCTCACGGATCTCTTAACTGGTCATGGTAGAACAGATATTGTGTGATACGGTTCCATTCCGTTGAACTTACTTGATAGTTCTATAAACAGTAGACCTTTCCTGAAAAAAACTTTATTTTAGGATATTTCCTTCGTATTCTATCAAGACCTGAAAAAAGCCTTATTTTAGGATAATTCCTTCGCATTCTATCGAGACCTAAAAAAAAGCCTTATTTTAGAATATTTCCTTTGCATTCTATCAAGACCCGAAAAAGAGCCTTATTTTAGGATATTTCCTTCGCATTCTATCAAGCCCAAGAAGATAACCCTCATTTGCGTTTTTCTCAAAGTAACTGATTTATAGGTACCTAGTTTAATTACACCTTACGCGCGCGATACAATGTTTGATGACTTACGAGTTTTGCTAAACATCTTTCACATACTTTTCAATCTTAAACTGTTTCTAATTCCAGTAGCATTTTGTATAGAACAAATCTGGATCACTTCAATGATTTCAAGCAAAACATTTTCATCGTAACAGCGCATTTTACGAAGCCGAAACTGAAAGCATAATCTACGCTCTTATTCATGTCGTTTTGCAGATTCATTTTGTTTCAATTTCTTACATTTCTTACATTTCTACTAAGTAAAAAATATCCAGTCCTCTCTTTTGTGATTTAAATCCCAGAGTAACTAAAAAGAACTAAATTTGTAAGCAAAATTAGTAGCAAACAAAAGTGGGCTGTCAAAATTTTGGCAGGATCAGAGTCCAAACAATAGCAGTAGATTAGAATAATCTAGTGAACGAAGAGACACTGTTTTATCACTAAAAGAGTAAAAAAATCCTTGAAGAAGGTATATATATCTGTTTTTTCAGTTTGCTTTGTTCCTAGGATTTCATGTTTTTTACTAAAATCTGTAACTTTTGGAAAGTATAAAATCTGTATCTTTTTTAACCGAAAGGTTACTTTCAATAAAGAACACTTTATGTTGATCTGTAATGAGAAAATATCCAGTGGCCATATTTATGTGATACCTGTGGTCATACTAACTGAACACTATTTTAAAGGAAATATAGATAATTTATACAAGGTGATTAAAAAAAACGTGGCCAAACATTAAGGGTAAGTCAGGCATGCGATAAGCATCCAAAATCATACCGGAACATGGGTGCGCAAACGCCATCTGGAGGCAGCAGATGGCATTAAACATAAAACCGCGCTGGCCAAAATGCCGATATCTTTCTGAATATTAATGGTATTGAATTGGAAATTTTACATGAGTAGCCCTATTTATTTAGCTTTGAAGTTGCGAAAGAAATATTACGCTACCTTTCGCTCATTCGGAGTAAAAAACTATTTACTACAAAAGATTAGATCTTCTTTTATTATCAATGCTTTTATTTGAAATTTTAATGCAATGCTTCTCTAGCATATTGCCAAACATTTTGTAAGTTTCTTATTATTCCAACGAAAACTCTGGAAGTTATAAGCAAAAAACATTTGGAAAAATTTTGGAATTTTTAAAGAAACTTTTATATCTTCCCGAATATTTGTGTTATGTTTACGAAAATGCAGTTAAATATTGCTCTCATCTCACAAAATAATTGATAAAAGTTACAAACCATTATTAGCTTCCTGTGAAGAGGGGTGGGTCAAAATCCCTTTTCCTTTTCATCAATTTCTGTTCGGACCCCTAAATGCCCTCGTGACCGAATCTTCAATGCAAATTGTGAGTGCAAACCTATTCTTTATATGGTAAGTGTTGAAGGAAAACTCATCTTGCCTTTCGGGAGATAGTTGAAAAAAAAAAAAAACGAAATTTTATTCTGTATGCCTTACTTAGCCTAAATTTGGTCAGGCACAAGGGAGTGCATCCAGCTGTTTCACAGAAATCTAATAATGCGCATTTTTTCAAATATCTACCGAAAGGCAGGATGCATTTTCCATCAAAATTGACCATATAAAGAATTGGTTTTAACTCACAATTTACATTGAAGATTTGGTCACGAAGGCATTTAGGGGACGTACCAGAAATTAATGAAGTTGAAAAAGGATTTTGACTCATCCCTCTTTACAGAGAGCTGATAACAGTTTGCAACTTTCATCAATTATTTTATAATATGTACGCAATATTTACATGCATTTTCGTAAAAATAGCACGAATATTCGGGAAGATGTAAAGGTTTCTTTAAAATATCCCGAATTTTTCCGCATGTTTGTTGCTTATAACTTTCAGAGTTTTCGTTGGAATAATACAAAACATACAAAATCTTTGTCAATATGCTAGAGAAGCATTGCATTAAAATTTTAAATAATTGCATTGATAATAAAGAAGATCTAATGTTTTGTAGTAAATAACTTTTTACTGCGCATGCGCGAAGGTAGTGTAAAATTTTTTTTCTCAACTTCAAAGCTAGATAAATTGGGCAACTTATATAAAATTTCCAACTCAATATCGTTAAGATATCGGCATTTTGGCCAGCGCAGTTTTATATTTAATGCCATCTGCTGCCTCCAGATGGCGTTTGCTCACCTATGTTCCTATGTGATTTTGGATTCTGACTTACTCTTAAAGTTTGGCCACGTTTTTTTGAATCACCATGTATAAAGTAGTCTTGAGAGAAGGAATTGAACATATTAAATTGAACTTTTGAGAAGATTTCAAACAAATTAAAAGATTCTTAGACATACAATAGAATAAAATAGAAAAAGATAAGTATTCGAATAAATGAAGCATAAAATCCTTAACACATAATAAACATGAAAATGAATTACGATGATATGCACCAGGAATCTTCTGGCAGGTGCTACTCTTCTGTGTGTGCAACTGCGTGAGATCCGGTGACGACGTTCCTCTAGCTTCAGGAAATTGTTAAATTGCGTTTTTCTGCAACATAGTGCCAAGCACAACTAAATTGTCGATGACTATTCTTCATTTCTAAATACTCTTAAATAATTTATGCGTACCCCAAATAAAGAACGATAAAGGACTCATTCTAAAGAATTATTGAATGGAATAATCCTACAGATATTTCAATCTCTGTCTCTCAGCTAAGTATCTTTCTAGGTGTTAAAGCTTCCAAAGCAGTAAAAATCCCGTATTTCAATCTGATTTATATCAAATTGAAACTCAATTGATCAATTGACTTTTTTGCCAGAAGAATATTGTTCTCTGAAATTAAAAATACTTCTACGATGACGCGTGCTAATCAATTCATCATACATGTGTTTTCATTAGCTTTCAGTGCGAAAAAAAAATTACAATGAAAATATAAATAAAAGAAAAATTTATAAATATATTTAGATTTTTATACTAATGAGAACAAAAGAAATTTCAATTCTTTGATTTATCTACCCAACTTCCTTAATTTGAAGGAGAATGATCATTAATATTTTTTTTAAATTTAGAAAAATATTTTTCTACGACAAAAACCGTTGCTTTAATTCTATTTTCAAAATGAACACTAAAATTGCTCGAAAGAAATAATAACATACATGAAATGGATTATGCACAATAGACATATCTTTTTCTGAATATTGATGCTTTTTTTAAACTTTATCTTGTTTATATGGAAGAAAAATTTCCTTAAAATGTTAAAGGAAGAACTCTTGAAAACTTCGACGGAAGTTGCTTCATTTTTGAAAAAAAAGATTCTGATTAATTAAGTTCCATACAAGTGCAAGCCTTTGTCTTACGGAAAACATTATTAACATCCTTTATAAAAATATTTTATATAAAAGAGAACATTCTTTTGTTTGCAATCTTTCTTATAAGAAGATTCTTCTACATGCCAACTGATACATTTTTTTTCATTCCCTAGTTGGTAGACTTAAATATAAAAGTATGAGACAGTTAAAAGAATTAGCACACCGGATGCCATATATTTAATTAAGAAAAATTTTCCCTGGAATTCTGAGTATTTAAAACTCGGGTTCTTATTTCTAAAGTAATCTGGAGGAACTTTTTTTAAAAACTACTATTATTTTTGTGTCTGTCTTTGTCTGAAACTATCTTTAGAGAAGAATATAAATTATAAGACTTTAACTCTAGAATAAAAACATTCTTTTTGCATATTTTAAAGGCGTACATATGTTCTGTACAATTTTCTGTATTTTTACAGTCACAAAAAAGACTTTTGATAAATTGGATTTTTCAAACAACAATATGTCATAAGAATTGATTTAAGGAAGTTCCCGATGTCACGAATTTAATCTAATTTGTAAGAACTATGAACAATTAGCTGAAGAAGTGCTCCAATTTCAATAAAGGAGATATTTATTAAATTTATTAAGGAAAAATTCCAAAGGAAACAAAGTTTTAAAAAATTTCCAAACTAAGCAAAAAATTAAAAATTTCTTACCATGTCATTTAAACCTTTTCCTAGAGGATGTACAAATGCTGTATGGGCAGATATTTTTTCCGTACAGGCTGTCACATCTTATGTACCACTAAGTCCTTAGAGTGCTGATTCCTTCGCATGGTGGACTCTTTGAGAACTCTTAATAAACCACCAAGTCTTTACAGTTCGATACCCCCGCATAGTGGAATTTTGGGATTCCTGTGTTCCGATTCCCTCGCGTGGTGGAATTTTTGAGGACTCTTAATATACCACTAAGTCCTTACAGTTCGATACTCCACGTATAGTGGAATTTTGGGGATTCCTACCACTAAGTCCTTAGTGTTCCGATTCCCTCGCATAGTGGACTCTTTGAGGACTCTTAATATAACACTAAGTCCTTACAGTTCCATACCCCTTCATAGCGGAATTTTGGGGACTCTTAATATCTTATTAGTTTTACTCAAATACTCAATTATATCACCAAGGAAGTAATGTATAGTTATATTCAGCGGTAATGAAAGATGATAAGTATAGTAATTTTACTGGAGGCCTAATGGATGATAGGTCTTATCATCCAACGGCATGCAAACAAAGTAAAACGTTTTCGTGTTTCTTCCACAAAATTGAAAAGGATAAAAATAATTCTCCAATAACTATTCTTATTTCTTGCAATCATTGGAAATAATTTGAAAAGGTCAGATTTTAATGAAGGCAGATAGAGGTGGAGAACCGTGAAATGTTCAGCTGATTTCTCAAAAGACATTTAACAAGTTTGGATCAATTAAGATCTTTAGAAATGACCTCAAGGGTTAAAACTCCAAAAGTTTGATTGCTCTGAGCTTATTTTAATTTACTGAGAAGTTAGCGTGAGATATTCGATAATTAAACGAAGGTCTTGCTATCCATATTTTTCTTGCACTGTAAAAATGGATTTATTTATTTTCAAAAATGGGATAAGATTTCTATATGATAAATGCAAAGCATAGAGAAGTATTTAGAGCTTATTCCAGTGTCTGGTAATGATTGCTTCAGTGTCGGTTAGGACGCCATTTCTTAATCTTTTTATAGTTCACAAAATTTATTTGCTTAAAAATTTGAAAAATCGCTTTAGTTCAAAAATAGTCATTACTGAAAATGATAATTAAAGGAATAAAGTATTTTTGTATTAAAATAGAAAAATTTAATGAAAAGAATTACTAATCCTACTTCAGCACTAAATAATAGTAATTCTGGTAATAAATAACAGTAACAATAATAAAGAAATTTCATTGTATATTTTTTAAGCAGAATATACAATAAGTTAATTAAATGATTTGCCATAAATTTTTGACCGCTAAGTATTATTTCCAACTCTTATTAGAGATTAATTAATATATCTGTACTTATGCTTCGTAATGAAATTCCATTAATTAAAATTTAATTAATAATAGAAGGTTCTGACAGGGTAATATTGTCTTTCATTAATAAACTTCACCAATATAACTTCACCCTTTAATATTGCGATTTACATATTCATATTAGCCATCTTATACGAAAAATAACGGTAAGAATTTTATTTTGTATCAAGAAATGAATAATGATCCAAATGATCATTTTTTTTAAATGATTTTTTTATGAAGTGTTTAAAAATTTTATTTTGTAGCAGCACTTCTACAATGCACAACACATATGTGAACTTTAAAAGCTCAAGGAGTTATTACTTACAAACATATTGCTAATGATTATGAATTAAAATGTTTTTGCTGTTTTCTTATATTTTTTCAGACATAAATTCATTTCATTTAGCGAATGTTATAAGGTATGGAGCCCAAGTATCGCCTACCACGGATTCTTCTTGATTTGTAGTGGAATATAGTGGCCACTACCGGAACTACAAAGCTTCACTTTTCAGTAATTGTTTGAGGAAGCCTTTTGAACCTGTTTTTTTTCTTTCTTTTCTCTGAGAATTTTTGCAAATTTTCGTAGTAGGTGAATTAATAATCATGTTTCATTACTTTTAGTAAAATCGATAAAGTTCAAACCATAATATTATACCATTTGAGGCAATGATAGTGACTATAATTGGCTACATTTTGGTGTAGTTTATTTTTTGGTTTGCGATCCGATTCCAAGAAGGGGAATGCTGCCATGTTTGAGGATTCGGGTGTTCCCAATATCACCCACTTAAGTTTTCTTATTATCGCTCACTTGAGTATTCCCAATATCGTCCTAGCCCTTTGAGAGGCACTATATTTTTAAAAAAATTACCTTTAAAAATGCATGACTGATGTCCTATCACCTGGCTATGCTCCGAGGTTCTTTTTTATTTTGATGTTATATTTAGGGGAAAAGTGTTAGAAGAATACTTTAATTACAGCGTGTTTTTTTTTAAACTGACAGTACTCAGAGCCTTCTGCAGGCTGCTATATCAGCTGAAATGCTACTAAAGTTGGTAGGAGGAATAATGACGACATGGGGAAAAAGATTCTGTAATAAAAAAAATAGTTCCGAAAGTCGCCGATAGGAGGAAATGTGGCGCTGTTGTAGTCAACACAACTCAGAATTAAGCAGGGTTTACACGCGAACAGTAAAACCGACAGTAAGATGGCGCTGTCAAGTTCGGACAGAGACTTGCCCTGGCCCGGTTAAAACTTTTATGATTCTGCACATGCGTCATCTCTTACTGTCCGTTTTACTGTTCGCGTGTAAACCCCGCTTTAGGCGAATGAAAATCAAAGAAGCAATGTCAGTGCAAAATCGCTTTAATTCAGCAAATGAACCGCCCCAAAAGGTTACAGAGGGGAAATTTCAATGCACCATAGCACCAAACCTCTTTCAGTGTGACCTCCCTTCTCGTGGACCACGCATTGCATTCTGTACACAATAGTCTCGACGGCCGAAAGTAACGTGCCATAAGGAATGCTCAGTACAGTCCATAATATGTTATCCTTTAAGTCGTAATATGTCGTTAACGTCGAGACCCCACCAAGATATACACCAGACTTTAAATAACATCACAGGAAAAAGTCGCATGAGGTTAGATCCGGGGAGAACGGACATGGAGAATGCTTGTTTACAGGATGCAATGTGTGGTCCACGAGAAGGGTGGTCACATTGAAGGGTCATCACATGCCCTCGCCGAGGAAGTAATTTTATTGAATAAAGAAGTATGGTGCACTGTAATTTCATCTCTATAACCCTTTGGGGCAGTTCATTTGCAGTATTAAAGCGGTTTTGCCCTGAAATTTCTTCTTTGTTATTCATTTGTCTAATTCTCAGTTGTATAGACTCACAACAGTGCCACATTTTCCCTATCAGTGACTTTAGGAACTAATTCTTTTTATTACAGAACCTTTTTCCCCATGTCGTCATTAGTCCCCCTACCAAATTTGGTGGCGTTTCAGCTTATAGATCGAGCTACAAAAGGCTCTGAGTACTGTCAGTTAAAAAAATCACCTTGTATATACATTTTTTTAAAATACAAACAGTTTGTCTTGTAATACATTCAAATTTTTTTGCCTTAATTTTCGTGTTTAATACAGAACGTATGATCATAACATGTTACATTTTATTTCAATCCATGTTAGACGTAGCTGATATTAGGAACACTGTTTTCAGTAGGAAAAATTCTGCGGTCGCAAGAAAATGCTTTGGGGTGTGTGATTAAGTTAAGTATTAAAATTGTAATTCTGTGTGTTTTTGTATAACAGTCCAGATAACAGATTGGAACCATTTTTAGACAAATTTCGCATGAATTAGTCTTCTGATTAAAATAATGGCTTAAGAAGGCGACTTTTGGGCTAGCTATCTTATGCAATCTCAATACATTCTTTTTTATAATTATAGAATTTTTCGTAAATTCAGTAGATGAAAATTATTATGCAGTTTTGGTAGATAGCAATGCCTTCGTTATATTTTACTTCATTTGAAAATTATAACGGATGTTGTTAAGTTATGTATTTTAAGAAAAGTAAAAATAGAACTATAAAATGAACTCCGAAATAAAATGGCTCTCATCGGAAGAGCAAATTCTGTTCTCTCTCGTAAAAAGGAGCCAAACAATGTATTTCAAGAAACTTTCTCCAAATCTCCAACAATGCAGTAATTTCCACTAACTCGATATATAAATGCTAAAGCGATACCGTGAACAGAATACAAAGGTTTTCCTTCCTCTTACGACGAATGATCCACAACCATGAAAAAAAAATAGAAGAATATTCTCTCATTCTTCAGAGGCAACACTCAAATGTTATCACATCCAAGCCTCTGCCAAAACGTTTCTTAGGGACACTTTTTTATGATATTTTTACAGATAAAACTTCTTAAGTGCATCTTGCAATTCAGTTTTACAAATATCTAGCCGCTATTTCTTTTATTCAGCATTTTTACTTTGAATTTTCAGTTATGTAATATGTGGAAAATTCTGATAATTGTCGTACTATTGTTAAAGATGTTCCTTACACGAGTTTTCCTTTATGGCAACATGTGTAAGGAGACATATTACTTAAGAAAACTAAAAAAATAGTTACGTGCTATAAATAGTAGATATAAATGCACTACAAAGAGAAAAAATCTTGAATTCATGAAAAATTCATCATTACTACTATATATTAAAGCACATAAAGGAGATAAATTATTTTTACTAGTTCGTATAAATGCTAACTTAGACAACTGAAAGACATGACATACAAATTTAATAATTAAAAAAAGCACACTTGCTAAATGTAAAATTTTTTATTATGAATATTTCTACTTTTCAGTCTTTAGTTCACAATTTCTTATTAATAATATATAATTTTTTATGGAATCTTGATATTATGTTTCTCTGAAATCCACTACTAGGTGGCGCCCCTGGGGAATCAAAATTTAATTAAATCTATCGATAAATTGATCGTAAAAGTCTGAAAATATTAAGATTGTGAATTGTTATTGAGAATATAAAAGTGTAGAAAATTTTAAAACTCTTACTCTTTACGAAGTGATCTTAAAATCTATTACAAATTTTCATATGCATGAAACAAGTCAAGTTAAATAAAAGTTTATAATAAAATAGATTCTATTAAAATGAAAAGAAGTTTCTTTTAGCTATATATGTACTTTCTTTTGCATTCTTCATAACAAGTATATATTTTTCCAAAAAATATGCCTAAAGTGTCATTATTCTTGAAGCTAATGTAATTTCTAAATAAACAATTTTTAATTCCGTTTTATTTTTGAAATAATACCGGTCGTTCTAAATTATTTAACCCACTTTAAAAATTATTAAAAAAATACCCGATAATTTAGCAACTTCGTGTTTTTTAGATTAGAGAGTAGCTCTAAATGTTTTTTCAGATATGTAATGAGCCGTTACGGCACTCTAAATCTGCTGCAGGGGGAGACTCCCAACGCAAGTGTCAAAATGGCTACCGTGAAGTAAAAGGCACGTTTGGCACGTCTTTGATTCCACGGAAGCAAATCAATTTTAACAGTTCAAAGGTGTTCACGTAGAGTATAGAAATTGTCAGTCTCCAAGCAAGAACTCCATCAAGCATTGGTATGAGCAATTTAAGGGAACAGGAAAGGTGCTGGACAACCATCGGTCTCAGAAGTTGAACGTGTGAGAGAGACTTTCACTTCTAAATTGCTAATATCAACGCTTAATGGAGTTCTTACTTGGCGACCGACAATTTCGATACCCTAACCGAATAGTTCTTTAAACTTTTACGATTGGCCTGCCTTCGTGGAGCCAAAGATGTGTCAGACGTGCCTTCTGTTTCATGGCAGACATTTTGACACTTGAATTGGTAATCTCCCGTTCCGGCAGATTTCGAGCACCGAAACGGCGCGTCACTTGTCTGGAAAAAAACTGTTTCAGCTACTCTCTCTTTTAGGAAAACGAAGTTACTAGATTATAGGGTTTTTTAAATTAATTTTTGAAATGGGTACAATAATTTATGACCACGCCGTATTATTATTTCGTAAATAATGAATAAGACATTTAAATAGTATTCCGTAAATAATGATGTTAAATATTATATAATTCGAAAAAGTATTTCGAAAAATGAAGTGAAACAATTTTCACGTCAATTCACTGAATATTATACTCACTCAATTTACTATAAATATTTAAGATGATCAAAATGTTAAGACTGTTAATCTGTCTAATAAAATACTATAAATTATTAGTTAAGGTGTGCGAAAAATTTAATTTTTTTCATTTCTTAAGGTTTTTATTTATACTTTTTAGATTGATCGCAATCAGAAGAATTAATAAATTGATCGCAGTTAGAATTTCCTTTGTTACATACACTATTATAACAAAACCTGTAATCAATCTTTTAGACCAGATATTACCATTTGGTGCTGCTGTTCAGAACTTTTAATTGAATGTTTTTATCAGATTGAATCATCAGAATTTTTTATTCGATTTTCTTTTAAGTTTCTGCGACTGCTTTATAACAATAGTTGCATCACAATATTTTTATAATTCAGTAACTGTTTTCTCAAAGAATATTTATCTATCAAAGTAAAATTGCATATTACTTATAAAAATATATATGTTTTCATTTTTTATCAACGTTGATTGACATTAAACCTGCACAAATCTTGAACAGTAATTTCACATTCCTTTGAAAGACCGTTGTTTTTAAATTGAAAGTGACTGTATTTTGATGTAACGTTTCCAATTTTGTATTTGGAGGAAAGCAAACATCTTTTTTAAAGCGTTTAGATTACTTTAATTATTATTAGTATTTTATGGTATTAGGGCAGTTTGTGGAAAATAATCTGAACATTTTTTATGCTACTTTTTTTAAAAGGGTTGAAAAATCATCTCCTTTTTTTCATTATACTTTAAACATAGAATTGTAATAAATGCGCCTGCGCAATAAGAACAGCGCCACCTATGGTGGTAAGGCGCCGACACTAAAAGACTTAGTTAGCACTGCGAATTGGCGGACTGAACTACTGAAAATGCCAAATCCAAAAACCCTTCGTAATAGTCCGGAATTAATGTAAATATGTATTCGTTATGTGTTAATGTTTGTGTTCAGTGATTGCAAGTAACATAAAATGTTTCCAAAAGAAGCTAGCCAATGTTATTTTGGTTTCCAAATTGAAGCCAAGCGTTTGGATCCACTGCTATGGAATAATCAACTTTATCATTATTCTATATTAAAGAGTAGCTTAAAAACTGATATTTATTTTATCTTGAAAGAAGAATATTTTCGCTTTTCTCAGAACAGTAAAGGTGTTCATCAGAAAATAATCAGTTGCTCGGATTCCCTCAAATTTAAAAGAGTCCAACTCACAAGAAAGTAATTTGTCTTTTTGATGGACACACTCTCAGAGACTATCAAATTTCCAATTAACTAGCTTTCAGCTTAAATGTTGATGTATTACAGCTATCATTATTTTTCGAGTAAACCTACTGAGATCGATGAGGCGCTTCAGAACTTTTTTAACGCTTAAAAGGCTTCAACTTTTCTAAGGTTAAGTGAATATTTATCTTTTGTACATCTTGTGAAAACATTCTAAGAAATAAGGTTGTAAAGCAAATATTTTTGCTTGGGCCTTAACAGAGGTATGAATGTCCATGTGTTGAATTTCAGTGGGCATTTATTTCGGATGTGAAAACGATTTGTTGTTCAAATTCATCTAATAATTTTAAAAATTCGTTCTTAAAGTGACCGTTTAAAAATGAGTGGTAACCTCTGAGTGGTCCTCTGGGCAAATTATCTTTCAATCAGTTTCCAAAACTACTAAAAAATAATCCTTTTCCAGATTCTGTATTCCTTGTTCGAGAAAAGTATTTTTACAATTGAAGGCACTAGGATCAAATTAGAATACGCGGAGACTTCTGAAAATAGCAGCTTTCCTGTGGCATTTTTCGATATACGTTCTTGAAATAATTTTCTGTTGTTGTTGTTTTATGTCCCCCTGGCCCAAGATTAGACCAGGTCCATGGCACCATGTCGCTCTAACAACTCCACAAGTCCTTTGCCCTCCCACCTCCTCAGCTGCCTCGCAGAGGCGCCAATGCAGTCAATGATATGGGCAGGAGAAGCAGGACAGGAACAAGGGCAAGAAGAAAAAGTATTTTCTTATCGATGAATTTTAAGCTTTTAATGTGTCCACTACGCAAACTGGCCAATGCAGTCTGAAAGGATCTTGTGCCTACGGACTGTAGAGACAGACCAGGACGGTTCCCGGCATACCAATCATGTGTCATAATTTTCTTACGCTTACTATTATTACCAGTGGCGAATACAGGGGGAGGCTACCGGGCTACAGCTCCCCAGAGCTAAACCAAAATTCTGGATTTTATTTAAAATCACTACAACTGTTTGTTCTTAATTTTCATTTAAAAAAATAATAAAAACGTGACAACATTGCTTTCTCTCTTGACAGGATAGAAAGTTTTCCTACTTTTCCAGTCACTCCACTTGTACTTGTGGCGTTGAAGCGGTCGAAAATATTTTTTGTCTAGTTATTTCATTGTATTTTTTATTACACTATCGAAAGTATAGTACTGTTCTTTATAATTCTCATTGTCAGATGAGGAAAAACTGTTAAGTTAAAGTGTTTTGGCTTACATAAACCATGAGGTTTGACATTCGTCACGACGATACGAAATTTTTATGACTCCCACCCCCCCCCCGACCCGAATTCTGGATTCGCCACTGGTTATTACTCTAGTTTAGTGAATAATGCTATATCTGATGGTAGTTATTTTCCTTTTTCTTTCAATAAGGGGGAAATTCGGGTCACAAAGGAAATGCATTCTTTGAACTGACAGTCGTTTTCCACTTTTCCTTTCTGCCAGCTCTGTCTCTCAGAATCATCTGCCACCTCTCATTCCGTGCGGTCTTTTTATCCACCACCTGGCCACACATTCCAAGTTCAAAATCCGCTTCTACTGAAGAACCGCCGTGTATGGAAAACGCATCGTTTAGACATTTCACTGTTTTTTCATATTTTACTGATTTCTTTCACTATATCTTTGCGCTTTCGATCGTTATCGCTTTTCTATTTAATCTTCATCGTTCCCAACATACTACAATGTCCTGTCAACAGCCAAAGTTAAGTGTAAAACTTGTAACTCGATATTATGTTAACACCCCTTCAACGCCGGTCTGCACCGTAGCCCTCCGCAGACGCCGCCAGGTCAACATCCAACCTTCTGGTACGTTAAATTTATTCTTACTTTGCTCTAATGTTATTTCACACCGTACTTTTGGTTTTAATTTTCAAAACTCCTCTCTCTGTTTTTTTTGTTTGACATTATTGATGAAAATGGGTTTGGGACAATGGGCTTTACGGCGTAACTGATTGCAAGAAAATGTCAAACTTTTTTATATTTTAGCATTTCACAATGACTTCATCCCCTGGAGAAATGTTATTGTGCTTTAATTGCGTTTTTCATTTGTACTCTATCATTTTACGAGTTATACTCTATCTATCACAGCGCTATCGGAATTGCAGCTTTTAGCGCATTCATTGCGTGTATGATATATTTTTTCTATCTGATACTATTCGCATTTTTATCTTTACTCGGATATACTTTCAATTCGTTTTTTCATATCTTTTCGAATTTGATATGAAAGCTTGTTATTTTATTTTATTTTTTTCGATTATGTTTTGCTTCTTTTATATATATATATATATATATATATATATATATATATATATATATATATAATATTAAATAGTTGTTATATTCATTGTTGATAATATATAATTATTAATATTATATAATAATATTAATTATATATATATTAATATAAACCAAAATATAACTTGTTATATACGAACATACAAAAATAAAGTAAACAAGACATATCAAGAAGCAGATCATGAACTAAAAATTCATTATTTAAGCAATACGACCAAATCTAAAACAAAATCTAAAAATCCGAAAATACTATAGATAAAAAGAACAAAAGGTAAATTTAAACATTTAGATGTTAACGTGTAAAAGAACTCTGTTGCTATCAAAAATATTGAAAAAGGCAATCCAAGTATATGGAGTTTTCAATTTCAGGATAAATAACTAATTTTTAACTTAAAGGTTATAATTTTTTTCGAATGACACAATTTATTCTTTGTTTGATTGATAAAGTTAGTGTCTTTTATAATAATAGCAAACCTGGGCAAAATATGCATGTAAATAATTCCATAGTAAATATAAAATATCGTTATATGGAATATTCACCGTCAGTCTTTTATAAAATAATAAAATATCAAGGCAAATTCAATGAATAATATTTCATTCATTTTAGTTGATCAGGCGCAGCAATAATTGAATAATAACAATAATATATATTTAAATAAAATATTCTGTTGCATTTTTGTAAGAATATTAAAGATGAATATTAATACAAATTCTCTAAGACAATTATGATTAAGCATCATACAAAATTCTCTTTTAAAGTTTACGAAATGTACAAATATTTTTGCACTGAATAAAAACTTCAAATTTTCTCTCTTACTTTTGCACTAACATGAGCTTAAAAAGTCGATTAAGAAAATATTTACAAAGCTTGTTCGAAATAATATTTTGTCTCACAGCATTGCTTCTTGTTCAAAATACCACCTTCTTTTAATGATAAAATAAGATATGCTGTTTTATTTTGAGAAGAAATGCCTTTTTACATTTAATTTCCATCATAGAACTTATGATACATTCAAAATACCAAATGTATAAAATAAATTTCGATAAACTATAATGATTCTTGTATTCAATATTATTTCGTAGATACCTTATTTATTTCTTAAATTTAAATAATGCTACACTACATTGTTTTACAGTATCCTCACCCCCTGTCTTCGTCAGATGCTACACTACAGTAGGGAAGATAAAATGTTTCACAAAAGATAAAAATTCATACACAAAAAAAAGAACAGAACGTAAAATGAAATCTGAAATAAAATGCTTTTATCGGAAGAGCATACTTCGTTCTCTCTGCGAAAAGAAGCCGCACAAGTATTTCAAAAAGCATTTTTCCAAATCTCCGGCAATGCTGTAATTTCCAACTAACTCGATACGTAAATGCTTCTGCGATATTGTGAACAGAATACACAAGTTTTCCTTCCTCTTACGAAGAAAGAATATGCGCCCATGCGGATGAAAAGAAAGAATGTGCTCTCATTCTTCAGAGCAACACTTAAATATATCACATCCCCACCATCTGCCAAAACGCTTCGTAGGAAAACCTTCTTTTATGACATTCTTCCAGATAAAACTTTTTAAGTGCACCTGCGTTTTACTATTCAATTTTAGAAATATCGAGTTGCGACATATCTTTTATTCAGTCTTTAGATTTTAAAGTTTTGCTCATCTTCTATATGAAAGATTCAAATATGGGTTGTACTCTTGAAAGACGTACTTTGTTTATGATTGCCAACACATGTAAGAGGATATCCCTGTTAACAAAATTCAAAAGTGTTTAAATTTTAAAAATAGTAGTCACAAACGCATAAAAGTAGAATTCTAGTTCCTTGTTCTATTATTAAAGCAGATTCAGGAAAGTTTAAGAGAATCTTAAAAACATTTTCGTTGAAGTTTATTTTCTGCCACATCAAAATCGGTTATATATTATATAAAATACAGCATTAAGTGGAAAATAAATCTTTTTTAGTTACTTAAGTGATTATGGTTTTGCTCTTTGTTTTCATACCTACTTTGCATTTTAAAGAAACGAGTTTAATTGGTTTCAAATTAGTGCTGAAATACTTTTCATCTCTAAATTATTTTTTCCTCCAAACCATGTCTTAAAATAAAACCCTTTCACGTTTATAGAAGACCGTGGGAGAAAGTGGAAAAATAATGAATAATAAATTTAAGCAAATTTCATTTAAAATATAAGCAACAAAATTTGTTTAACTTTCAGTCTACGGTGCCCACTTACTTCGTTCCTCTTAGGATCGCCAAATCTCTGCCGCCAAGAATGGAGAGGAGAGGATATTTGTTTTGGTTGCGCAATGGTGATTTTAACAAGTGAGATGCGCGCATGCGTGGAAATTGATCTGTTCATCAGTGTTTTGCGCATGGCGCGATATTACGATTCGTTTTGATTGGTTTGTTCCGTTGTTCCGTTTGATTTGATTGGTCCATTCAATCGAATTTGTTTTGTCGGTTTGATTTTTGTCTGATTTTATCATTTCGTTTCGTACAGCTGTTGTTGATTATGGTACTGGTTCCCTTTCGAAGTATGTGGATCAGGGATTGATAGCGAGCAGTGTCCTAAGTGTAAACAACAATTAAAATAGGTATGTGAAGTTTTAACTACACTTTTCTCGTTTCTGCACATTTTCAGTCACTTTTAGGTTCAGAATTGTGTATGTTATTCTGTGTTTCCGCTTCTCAATAAATAAGCGAAGCTACTAGTGTCCCGCTTTGCAGAAAGCGAAACCGCTGATGTTTTTTAAGTTAAAAAAATTGCCCGGTACGCATTTGAAATGCCGAAGGCATTGCGTGTTCAATCGCTTCCTTTTCAAATGAAGCATGCGCAGTACAGTAATGAAAAGCGCACTGCGCATCCCAAACAGTGCTTGGCGCCAGCAAATCAAATTGCGCCAAGAAAATTTGGCGAGAAGCTAGTGGGCACCGTAGACTGAAAGTTTACCCAAAAGGTTTCACTAAAGTGATAGATTTAAGGTGAAAGTTTAGAACGCAATTAAAACGTAATAATTTTACAATAAGTATTCAAGTGAACATATATTAATAAATCGGCATATTCCCACTCGATTTTAAAATTATCAGATTGCTGTACACAACATAGTAAACAGGATCACATCGAAATGAATACCCATTCATAATCAAACAACTCACTTGAATTTATTTTAAGCAATATTTTGTTTAGAATTTTATTTTGAAATCTTTGTTGTAAAATCCTTCACAAACTCGTCTTTCTTTTCGCCGAATTAAGATACGTTGTCTTATCGTTCGGCAGTTTTTGTTTCAATACGTCCATAATTCTTACATGCAACATTTTATTTTTTACTTGTAAAACTTACTGCGTCTTGATTATTGAAAATCCATGTGATTGACAAAAGAAATCCTTTAAATTAAACATATATAATTATTTTCCATATTTGATGGGTTATTAAGGCGACCATCGACCATCAAAAGCAATTTTTGAAATTTTCAACTAATCAATTTGAAACTTTCAGGCATTAATAAGAACACTATGCAAGATATCACCCAAAATTTCACAGCAATATATTTATTTATTTCTAAGTTATGGGTATAAATGTAATTTTTAATAACAATTAATGACCGTTACGATAAATGTTCCTGGCACTTCAAATTTTGTTCAAATTTCATGATATTCTACATAAGTATAAAAACATATATGGAGAAGAAGTTTGGCATTCATATTAAAGTTATTTTGCTGTTAAACCTTAAATATTTTCTGCTATATCAAATATTGGGCAGATTCCTTTCAGAAATTCATAGTTTCGAGATATTATGTGGCTACATTTCGGAGTTGCTTACTGAATCATAAATATTAATCCCAATTTTTGTTTGAAAAGGGTTAGAGTAAAAAATTTAAAAAATTAGAATGACTTTGAGTGATTTTGGAGCGCCTGGCACATTTTATCGTAAATGCCATTAATTGTTATTAAAAATTTCATTTATATCCACAACTCAGAAATAGATGAATATATTGCAGTGAAATTATGTGAGTAGTATTATAGTGCTGTTATTAAAGCCTGAAAAATTTCAAATTTATTAGTTAAAAATTTAAAAAAATGATTTTGAAGGTCCCTGGCCGCCTTCATCGACGATTCGATTCATTTTCCTTTTCCAAATCTCATCAGTCACAAAGAATTACAAATTCTTGTGAGTAATTTTACAAAAATTACTCACAATTAAAATCTATTTTAAAGAAGAAATATTGTTTTCAAAATGGAATCAATTCTTTACCACGCGATAGACATAAAGTGCTTTACCTTCATTTAATTGCGAAATGCACTACATATCTTGAAGAAGAAAATAGGGCACGACATAAGACAAAATGCGGTGAGAGAGAGTGACGTTCTGTAATATGACTATGAAGTTACAAGAACTGCCCCATTGAAGTTGGAACTCTATCTCCTTTTCGATTTCGTCGAAAATTCTACACTCATTTGCTAATGCGCTAAAGCAGAGGTCCCCAACCTGTGATACGCGTACCCCTGGGGTTGCGCGATGGACCAGTTGGGGGTACACGAAATCAATGTTGGTAATGGCGGAAACAAAAAAAACATAAGGAATTAGAAAAAATTACAGAATTTCATTACTCCAAGTGAATACTTGCTATTGAATAACTATACTTCTTGAAAAGTTGATTGTTACAGAATGTAATTTTTAGCCATCTTTATAAGTTAATGCGAAATTATAACAATATTGATTTCATTTGTTTTGACGCTGAACTAATACTATGTAAAAATGCAATAAAATGTAAAATAAAAAATAAGTCTAGCAAATGTTATTTATGCGATTGTCTATTAAGCTAACATAAGCCCTTAACATATTGATAAAAATTTCTATGCAAGGATGTATAGTGGGGGGTGGGGTACGACAGTAAGCAGTGGCGGACTGGCCAGGTTGCCAGTTTGCCCGATGGCAAATGGCCCCCCTTACACTTAAGTCAATATGGGGCCCCCAGGAGGAGGTGTAAGTGAGAGAAAGGGAAGAACTCCTTCTTTTCAGCAAATTTCCTGTGCTTTTTCGAAGCAGAATAGCAAGTAGTTCATGCAGTGTATTTTCAAATACCTTTTTCTTTAAGGAGTTTGAAATTCATTTTTGAGTGATGAATGATGTAATGATATTAATGAAATTCCGAAGCTAAAGATCCGAAAGACGTTATTAAGAAATTCATTGTCTGAGGAGAACTTGAAATCTTATATATTGTCATCTATTGAAAGGGAATTTTTAGATGATTTGTACTGACAGGTTTGCAAAGTCATCTAGTGAACTCAAACATTTGTTGACTTGCCTTAAATGAAATGGGCTGCATGTAATACACTTCTGTACTTTCGAGTTGTTAATCTTTGAAAGTAAGAAGTACTCTTTAAAATATTGAAACTCTTAAATAGTGAACACTTTATTTTCAGTTTCATTAAAAAAATTCTCCAAATAACAATATAGTTCCAAAATTACAGTATTCTATAGAACTGCCAAAATTATTTAATATTCCATCATAAAATTTTATTCATATTTGGTATTTCTTACTTCCAATAATATGTATAATGCGTGTATGCTGACTAGGAATAAATTCTATTAACTTATTGATATAAATTTATTTTATTTGTAATAGATGAAGTTAAAAAGTGTATTTAAGATAGCATTGTGTTGCTGTTTCATGTCCCCCTGGCCCAAGATTAGACCAGGTCCATGACACCATGTCGCTCCAACAACTCCACAAGTCCTATGCCCTCCCCACTCCACAGCTGCCTCGCAGAGGCGACAATGCAGTCAATGATATGGGCAGGAGAAGCAGGACAGGAACAAGGGCAAGAAGAAAAAGTATTTTCCTTATCGATGAATTTTAAGCTTTTAATGTGTCCACTACGCAACCTGGTCAATGCAGTCTGAGCGGATCTTGTGTCTACGGACTGTAGAGACAGACCAGGACGGTTCCCGGCATACCAATCATGTGTGGGGGGATTTTTCCAAGCGGAATTTGCTTTAGCCTTGTGAATAGAATATATTTCGGACGTGAAGAGTTCACTAGAGGTTGCAGAAGGAAGAGCACTTCCCTCTTCCGCAAGCACGTCTGCCTCCTCATTGCCAAATACTCCAACATGGAATGGAATCCATTGGAGGCAAACTCTACTTTTCAGCGAAAGTGTAGCAATTTGGGAAATAACCTCTTGACCGGTTTTTTCTCGAATTTCCGGCCAATTTTTTAGATAGCATTGTAGATGTGGATATAGAACCCCATTGACTCTTGGCAACCACTATTTTCAAAACCAGTCCGCCACTGACAGTAAGTGGTATTCGAAAATATAGAGATTAATCAAGGGGCACGCGGGGGAATAGAGGTTGGGAACTCCTGCTCTAAAGCAGTGGTGCGCAAACCGTGGGTCGCGACCCCTATGGGGATCGGGATAAAAAATTTGTGGGTCGCTAAGTTTAAAAAAATTTATTTCACAATTAAAAATTTATATGGCTTTTCTTCAATAAACGTGGTCGCGAAAAAATGTTACACGAAGTGAAGGAGTTGGAAATGAAAATAGTTTGTGCACCACTGCCCTAAAGGATTAAAATTTTGTCCCCTTGTGTATTTTCGTTGACTACACTCTTTTAATATTTTGAGAACTTAATTATGTGTTAAACATAATTTAATTAAATTTTGATTACGTACCGGTGGCTCCACCTGGTGAAGTGTTTGGAAAACATATGATATCTTTTCTCAGAAGTTGAAAATAATTAAAATAAAAAAATTATGTTGTTTAGTACACAGCAAAAATGTGGTTCAAAAACATTCTTTGATTAAATTTATTCAGAAGCGATTTGACAGTTTTAAGTTAATGAAAAAAGGATTAAAATCACTCGAGTCCGTTTTGCATACCGGTTTCTTACCGGCCGAGAAAAACAGGAAGCTGGCACATATGAAGATGGATCGCGAAATGTTGCGTGATGTGAATTATTGGCAAAACGAAACTGTTCTCAAAAAATTCGCGAAGTCTGTCAGGAAAAAGATATATTGTCATACATATTTGCTGAGACTGTTTTGCATTTCTTTATGCTCCCTTCGCTCACGCGAAATACACGCAGTTTTTGGATATTATGATATATTCTCTTTGTTTTCGGATGATGTGATATGCAGTAAGACATTACAAATGGATGGAAGCAAAATCAAAAAGAAAGTTTTGCCACGCGTGCTGAAAAATAAAGCAGAACCAGAAAGAAAACTTTCAGTTTTGTTTTTGTTTTCTGGAAACTTTGGTGAAAAATGTGGTTTAAATTCTTTAAACTGTGATAAAAGTTACAAAAAGACATGTTTTATTGAAAATTTTGCATCACCTGAAATAAAAGTATGCAAGATGAACTGCATTTCATTATATTAAACAATATTTTTTTGAAGTATGAAATCTCTTGCTTTGGGCACCGTTGAAATCGCGTCTGAATTATTCCATTCAATTCCAACGCCTAGGTTGTTGCAGAGCGATGAAAATTAATTACATTTTGTAGTAATATAGAGTGCATGAATAGCGCTGCAAAGATAAGGGTTCTCTGCAAATGTATTTGGACCTTTCAAATATTCTTACGTCGGAGGATATAAGAAACATTGTATAAATATCTGCATTACAAGATAATAAATTAAATTATGCTGTTAATAAAATAAATAAATTAATTAAATTATGCTATTGATGTAATAATAAGCAATAAGGCAACAATAAAAGAGAAAAGAGAGGAAGAATGGCAAAGAAATCTCGGGAAATAAGTAACAAAATTGGAACTGCAAAATTAATTTAAAAAGGCGTTGTTTGCTGATAGGGAAAAATGCCTATTCAGCCATTTTTTTTAGAATTTAAAGCAGAGAAACCGTTTGAAGTACGGAAACTGAAGTTCTTGTAGAATAATAGATACAACTGATTATTTTTCTATTTTAAAAGAATGGATAGGGTTGAAATTTTGCTTCAAAGATAGCGAAGGAGCAGCATCATCAAGTTTACAGTGACAAAATCAGCTATACTTTACAGCTTTCATTTCTTGCCCCATTATTCATTAATATATTGGGACGTCGAAGGCGCCATTAATATCTTAATTCTATTATCTAATATTTATGGTAATTCTGTTTAAAATAATTAATGTGCCGGAGATTCCTTCATACAATGTAGAGGACTTTATTTTTTGCAGTATGTGAACCACTACAAAAAAGACTGATTTTGGAAATTCAGCAGCATAGCTCTTGTCGAACAGAAAAGAAAAAGCTTATAATTAATTCTGGATCAAAAGAGTGTAGCCTTGAAGAAATAATTAAATCTAGAGTCGAAAGATGTTATTTATCCCAGCCTTAAGGTTTATGAAATGTAATAGCTCATCTCTTTGTATATAAAGTTAGGAACTGCGCATCTATTGCAAACACTGTTAATCGAAATGTTTTCTTTTATTTGTTTCTTTCCTCATTTGTCAGAAACGAAAATAAACAAATGACGTCAGTGCATGGCCATGTTTTGGAAAACTAATAAATGATGGACTAATAATTAAAAAGGAAAGTGTAAAGCAAGGAAAGCCATGTTTAATCTAATTTAATATTTTTTATACACATTCAAAGATGGAATTTTGTAATCGATATTTCAACAATTTCCTGATGTGCTAAACTTTTCCAGTTTTATACAATTGAGTATTCTAGATGGCAATACAATATTTTGATATATCCAGAATTGAATTTCAGTCAACCTATTGATATAAAAAAAATTGTTTCCATGCAGGTGGCGCCACGTGTCCAACATTGTAGTGAATTTGAGAAAAAAAATGCTTACATGATTCCGTAATATTTAGAATGATGACTCATAAACTAAAGACTAAAGAGTACAAGATTTTTAAAACAAAAAATCTACTTTTTGGTACACAGATAAATTTTTTTTTAAAAAACTGCCTTTATTGAGAATTGCTATTCTTACTTACAACTTATAATATTTAATAAGTTTAGGTGAAACGGAAGAAGATATCGTGGAAATAATGTTAATGAAATTGAAGAATCATAAATGTTACAATATCATCCAAATTCATCCTCTATAATGTGATTATGACCTTTGCTCTCGTCAGATGTTTAGTCTGTTTAATAAAGTGATGGAACACCTGAAAGTCGATAGGGAAAAATGGAGAGAAAGTGGAATATTTAGAAAATTTAATATAGTAGTTAAATAAGATTAATATCTCTGAGACATAAACATGATGACAAATTTGCTCTAAAATGTTTCTTTAATTTCACATCACTGTAGTTGCATCTTGAAGTTTACACAATGTTCCGTGGGAGAAACTTTGAGAAAGCTTACATTTTACATTCGTCCCTAAGTTGTTAGGGTAAACATCAATTTTACCTAAATTTAAAAAAAAATATTTAACGCTTTCTATTGCTTTTTTCCCCTTGTCAGTTCATAAATATGGCTAATGCGGTTCGTTAGATATTAGCATATGCAATATCACTAATAATTTCTAAAAAACTATTTATTATGTAAATTAGTATCGCAATTTTAACAATAATAACCGGCTTTCACTCAATTTTTAATATGCTTTGCGATTTCCGAACAAAAATACCAGGAAAACTTGCCTTTAATATATGCATAAAAATTAAATAAGGGATTCAAAAGATCATAAAATTAGAATATTTAATAATGGCTGCAACAAATTTGTGTGAAAATCATGAAAAATTTCTTATCTTCTGAAGTTAATTATAATTTAAACTTATTTATCTAAAGAAATTTGCTTTTATACTTAAAAAGTTTAACTGTATTGATATATTGGCTAAATTTGAAAAGTTTCCAGCTTTTGACATTATTTTATTCCAGGGCAACGTCAGAAAACGTCGATATATTTTACAGAAAAAATAAATTTTATTCAGCAGCTGTATTGGAGAAATGATTTAAACAGACTCTGACATGCGTTATAATGTTTCACGTACCATATTGTCCTGAAGCCTTCATGAAATAAATCAGGATATTCAAGGACGTCATTTCTGAAAAAGAATTTTATTACCAAGAATTTTCAATGTCACAAGGCTTGAATTGAAGTGAAATATGTAATAGTATATTCACTTGTTATATTTCATACCAAATATGAATTGAATTTCAGCTATATATTTTGTGGCGGATATAGAACGTGACTTGAATTATTGATTATTGTAAATATAGATAAAATTTTATGCGAAATTTAGTGCCTTTGTAGTTTAATTTCCTCATGAATTGAATGATGATGCGTATAATTTATACGCATAAAAATATTTACGTTGCCTAATACATTGATAATCATGAGATATTTCTATATAAAAATAAATTTTATTAAAAGCGAAATTTTATTCGTGTATTAAACAGCACAAATTGTAAATTTTCATTTAAATGCAACTACTCCGAAGTATCCAAACTTGTTAAATTGAAATAAGATAGTCGTAATGTAACAAATTATTGTATATTAAAATTTTTGCTAAGGAAATTTGAGCCTCAAACGATCATTTAACGGAGCAAAAATATATATTTATAATGTCTTCAAATTTGTATGTTCTTCTGCATGTTTCTTCAAAAATTACAGAAATTACAGTTTCAGACGTAATCACGTTTTTCAGCACTTCAACAGAATAAGTAAGTTATTCTTTCTCTTCAATCATTAAAAAACAATTTAAAAATATTTTATGTCTTTTAACCAATTAAGCATACCTTTGAACATCTATTAACCCCATCTTTACTTCATAAATATATTGTTGCAAAGAGTATTTTGATAGTAAAATGTAATTTAAGAATCGCTTAGTTCTTATTTGTCGCACATTTGGCGATTTTACGACTTGCACTTATTTTTTATATACATGTACTCGAAAGAAAGAAATCTGCAAACATTTCTTTTTTAACCAGTTTACTTTCTGTTCCCGCATCCAGGCGTTCTGTTGCTTTCATTTAGATACATTTGTTTTGAATTAAAAATGCATTTAAATTTTGTCATTTTTAAAAATTATGGTTTAAAATATTTTGAAAAAATAATCCAGAAATGTTTGATGAGACTTTTTAAAAGGTAGAACAAGAACCATTTAACTAATAGCGCTTTCCAGCAATTTAATGCATCGATGAAAAAATAAATAAAAAATTGTTAATGTCTCAGATATTTGTGTGTTATACCAAACTTAGATATATTAATATTCATAAACGGAAATAATATATCTTTTTATTTTTCATTTTGGTTACATAATACATAATTTTATTCAGGGTTAAAAAAACACTGTTAACCAAATTTTTATTACAAATGATATTGCCATGCAATACTGCATATACTACTATTATCTTATTGAAAAATACTTGTTAACGCTGGAAAACCTTACGCATTCACATATTTCTAAAGTTTATTCTTCATAAAACCATTATAAATATTTCATTTTATTGAAAGCATCAAAAGAATGATTTTCAATTAGCAAGAAAAATATTTGATACAGATGTCCTCTAATGTTTGAATTGCATCTGTTACTATTTATCTTTTGTTAGTATTTATCTTTTTTCAATAATTTTTCTTTTCAATGCTTATATAGAAGTGTACAAAGTAACTGTTTTTAACAAATGGAATGAATCCATATTTGATAAAAAAAACACATTTCGAAGTCAATAGATTATTGCCTTAAACCATTTCTCAGCCGGCTATTTTCTGTACAAAAATTTATTTATTTTCACAAAGGAACCTTTGATTTTATATAGTTGTGCGTATTTTTAACTACCATTAATTTCAATATCTCTTACCAACTTTGAACAGACAATGGCACTCGTACAGCAGAAATTTTGCCTAACTCTAAAAATAGCCTAATTCTGAAAAAGAAAATGAGAACAAAAGCAATTATTATTCAAATACTTCTGTATATAGCATTTTTCACAATAAACTGTTATTTTAAACCATTATAAAATGCTAGAATAGACTCAAATATTTCTTTCTTTTGCGTTATAAAGGCTGGTTAACGACTATGTTATGGCCCATAGTATCTGGAATTTTTACTGCATTTTCCAAATTTAATTCGAGATTTCAGGGATAGAGAAAGCTTTCAAATCTACCGGTAAAGAAGTTTACGATTCTCAAATTCCTGTTCTTCCGGCATCTTCCAATAAGAAGAGTGGAGATCCTGTTTCTGTTTTTGTATAGGATAAAGCAGAATTTCCGAGAAGTGCCTTAAAGGAAATGAATATATGAATAAAAAATAGATAATGCACATTTTTATCTAATAATTTTGAAATTCAAGAAGCACGTAATAGTAGAGGAAAATATTAAAGAAAAAATAATACATTTGGAAAATTTAAGACAAACTTTATCTTATTTATTACCATTTTCTACAGTATGTACAAAACACACTACAGTAACAAAATGCACAAAACTGTAACAAAAATACACTCTGAGACATAAAACTCAATACATACAGAAATAGTTAGCCGATTGCACTAAAATTTCTTATGTAAAGACTTTTTAAATTATATGCGAATGACTAAAATTGGGTGTCCAATGAACGAATAGCCGGTGCTCCAGCACATATGTACTGCTCATCCAGCGAGTATTTATAAGGAGTTTTCTCGAACTGAAGTGAAGAGAGGCGAGAGGACTATGAACTTCTGTACTTGTTCTTTTGAGAAATATGTGGAAAAGGAGATCCTCTGAGATATTGAAAGTGCAGCCCAAATATTTCAAGGACTGAATTTTAGAACTTCAGCGGGATCGGAGGTAGTCCCCTATGTTGGGGCAGGTATTCCAACAACTGATAGATGAGATTACTGACGGTTCCGATTGAAAATTTCGATTTAGGATAGCCTACCTCAACTGTAACAATGCCTCGCCGCAAGTTTCGGAATCATTATGAGTACATGTTAGAGTTTAAAAGAGGTCGTACCATCTGATTGAAAGAGACTCTATGGGCATAGTGAAGAATCGTTCGACTTTTGGGTAGGGACAATGTTCGACGTTGGTAGCAGGAATTGAGAAATAGTATTTCATCATCAGAATGACAATTATAGACCCAGAACCAAAAGGTTGCTGTCTTCCCAACAGAAAGCTAAGACAGCGATTGTAGATAGACTTTCAGAGCATTACATTCGTCTCTATTAATTATTAGAAGTGTGTCCCCACAAAAGTTACCAACGATAACGTTAACAGACGA
>BGPR01005571.1:47515-60895 GCA_013235015.1 Araneus ventricosus | reverse complement strand
GATTGTCAGATCGACTTTCAGAGCACTAGATTTGTCGCTATTAATTACACTGGACAACAAAAAAATTTTCTTTCATGTTGCTTGAGAAAGAAAGGGTTATACCTATGTATTTCTGTGCCCTGATTTCGAATCTCTTAACCGTTTTTTTCAATCACCCATAGTTTTTGAGCAACGTAGTAACTTATTATACACATTAGGAAATCATATTCAGCTTGTAATATTTACACAGTCATATTAAAATGTTACAAACCTTCACTTTCTTGTGTACTTGGCCTGTCGACTGTGATGGGCATTGAGGAATGTCCATTTTCAATGTCCAAAAATAGTCGGCTAACATTTTGGGATTCCATTTCCCTTGGTAACGAGCTCCCATATTCGAGATATCCTGATGAAACCGTTCACCATGCTCGTCGCTTACTGATCCAATGTTTTCAGGGTAGAATTCTAAGTGAGAGTGCAAGAAATGGATTTTCAACGACATGTTGCATCCCATGGTTTTGTAGGCCTTTAAGCAAGTTATTGATGATTTGCCTTAGTTTTCCGCTTTGTGATTTCCGAAGACGTTTTTTTCTAACTCCTTAAACGATGTCCATGCTGCGGCTTCCTTCTTAGTCAGTTTACTCTCAAACACCGGATCCTTAATTAGTTGTATAAATTGAGGCCCAACAAATATGCCTTCCTTAGTTTTTGTTTCACTCACTTTTGGAAACTTCAGACGGAAGTACTGAAATCCATTTTCTCCACAGTCCATCGCTTTAAGAAAATTCTTCATCAAACCTAATTTGATGTGCAATGGAGGCAAGAGAATTTTTTCTGAGGCAAATAGTGGTTCGTTCTCTTCATTCTTCACGCCCGGTATGAGGAACTATCGCTTGGGCCATACCTTCTTGATGCAGTGCTTTTTTTCTGTCCCTACTCTCCCAATGGCACAGAAAGCAAAAAAAACTTGGTATAGCCTGCTTGCAATCCAACTAAGACAGCAATCACTTACAAGTTGGCGTGTATATGCCAAGAATGCTTGCTGTACTCAATACTGGACAACATATGCTTCAAGGTTTCGTATGTTTCTTTCATACGAACGGCTACATTCTACAGGAATTGAAGGGTGCTTGTTACCATTGCGTAACAGAACTGCTTTTAAGCTGACCTTTGAAGAGTCTATAAACAAACGCCATTCTTGAGGGTTATGTTGTAGTTCTAGAGCCTTAAACAACGAGTCAACATCATTACAAAATATCATATCACCATCTTGGCAAAAGCTTCCACATGCTGCCAAACAGAAATATCTGTCCTTACAAAGTGTCTCATGCATTGAATCGTATTTGAGTTGCAGGATTCTCGATCCAAAAACGCCTGTTATAATTTTTGACTTACAACCTTTTCTTTATGAACATTATAATTGTAAGAGCATTTCAAACCCAAACATTATCTTCTTGGCCGGCACTTAATTTTTTCAGAAAGTATTTTTGACACAAGATACGGCATATTTCAATGACATTTTCTATGTACTTGTAAGCAATTACGAGTAGTGTTGCTGAAAAATAATGTGTTATAGAGGTTTTTGAGATTATATTCGGGTTCAGTGACCGTAAAAACACCATTATCGGTTAAAATCTCAAAGGCAAAAAAAATTATCCTGGCTACGACATTGATTCAAATACAAGAAAGGAGTGGACAGAGGTTTTAGTGAGATTTCATGTTGCATAAAATTGGAGGGTGATAGACAAATTCTGATTGGTTTTTCGAATTCAGAGCGTGAAATTACATAAGAATTAGCTAAAATCATACGGGCAACAAAATGGTTGTTGTCCAGTGTTATCAGAAGTGTGTCCCCACAAAAGTTATAACCAGACTGGAACAATCCCGTCCTGCAACATGGCATACGGAAGAAATACAAATGTCCGGTCGAGCGAAAGTCCAGCCGGAAGAGAAATCAGTCGGACAGGGTGGAGCTACCTCCTAAAGACCACAACCCCACCTACGTCTACATCCCTGTCACCACAACAACCCAGCTACAGACTTGTCCGATGAACCTGGCGAGAAGAAATTACACAAAATACAATTTAGGTAAACGTAACAATACAAACACAAAAGTTATCAACGATAACGTTAACAGACGACTGAAAGAGCGGAATATATAATAATGGCAATGGCAACATATTCCGCTTATATGGCTTTGTGGCAATTTATTCCGCTTAGTATTAATGGGGCAATGTTCGAGGTTGGTAACAGGAATTGACAAATAGTATTTGATCATCAGAATGACAGTTATTGACCTATAACCGAAAGGTTGCTGTCTTCCCAGCAGAAAGTTCTGAAAGTCGATCTGGCAGTCGACTTTCAGAGCACTAGATTCGTCGCCTTTAATTATCAGAAGTGTGTCCCCACAAAAGTTACCAACGATAATGTTAACAGAAGACTGAAAGAGCGGAATATATAATAACGGCAATGACAATATATTCCGCTTATATGGATTTATTGCAATTTATTCCGCTTAGTATTTATGGGGCAATGTTCGAGGTTGGTAACAGAAATTGACAAATAGTATTTGATCATCAGAATGACAGTTATTATGATGATCAAATACTAAACCAAATATTAAATAGAAGCGAAAGGTTGCTGTCTTCCCAACAGAAAGTTCTGAAAGTCGATCTGGCAGTCGACTTTCAGAGCACTAGATTCGTCGCTATTACTTATCAGAAGTGTGTCCCCACAAAAGTTACCAACGATAACGATAACAGAAGACTGAAAGAGCGGAATATAATAATAATGATGATGCTTGCTACTCATCCCTGAACACCATCGAATTCCATTGAAATGGTGCCAGGATCGATAAGTTTGGAAATGCGCTGCCTGGGGACGAATAGAGTTTACTGTCGAATCCCGTTCCCGTATGTGTATGGATGACAAATGCCATACAGGGTAAAGTAATGACCTTGTCCTTACTATCCCACGCCACACAGGCACACAGAAGGACGTTATATTCTGGAGTGTCGCTTATTTTGATAACCGGACCTCTTTTTCAATAATTCGTGGCCAATTTACAGCAAAGCGGTTCTTAGGTTAAATTTTATGACCTATTGCGTTGCTGTTCTTTTTGCGCCACCCCGGGCTTATTTTTCAACAATATATTGCTCAAACTCATAGGGCACGTCTTTCTATGACTTGTCTTCAAGCTCTGGCTTTCTATGTCACCTGATCTCTCTCAGATAAACACATTTGGGATTTGAAGGGAAGGAGCCTGCTACAATCCCCGAATGTTGCCTGTTTAATCCTAAAAATTTGAGGTAAACTGGCAAGAAATTCATTTTTTTATACGAGAACCATCGTTTAATTTCAATATATAATGTAAATTCAAAATGTAAAAATATTACATATTTTATCTTTTTTTGTCAGATTACAAGAATGAAATGGTTTCTTTAGTGTAATATTTTATTACAAGGCATACATGTAATAGAAATTCTGTTTGATTAAATAATATAAATTTTCCATTCAACGTTCCTTGAATTTTTTTCTACATCTCGATATTTCGCATTGCAATCCTGTTTAATTTCATGAAATTTGTCTTAAGGACAAAGTAAATTAACTGTTAAATACGCGAAAATACCCATCATAAAGATGTAAAACACCTGATTCCCAATTTCTGTTGTTACTGAACCCTAGTGAACTTTCCTAGATAATTCCCTGAAATTATCTCTTTTAGAAGCATTTACATGTTTTGGGAATTGCAAGCTTTAGTTCTTACTTCTGTGAAATTTTGTAATTTTTAAATGTTTTTATTACTTGAAAGGATTTTAAAATGGAATGTAATGCGTTAGGATCATGATTCTCAGCCATTGATAAATTATATTCATATATTTAGGAACTTTTCAATTCAACTCTTGCATTTGGAGAATAAGAAAATTAGAAAACATTAATCAATAGCGACTATAATTCAGAATATTTCACTGTTAAAGGGTGAATAAAAACAAGATAAATATCTTAGTTTATGAGAAATTTGTCATTTCTCTATCTAACTAAGATGAAAAGCAGTTTCAAACACGCTACACGTTTAAGATTTTGAAGTTTTCATTCGACAACAACAGAAACGAATCATTTAAAACAGCGAGTTTATACAAAAACTGCAGAGCCCCATTTAATCTGAAAACTAACTTGGCGGTAAAACGCATTTTCTCATATTTGATAACTCCCAGGAAATTTCAGAGAAACAGCTCGAAAAGAATCACTTTTAGAGAAATTCTTTTTACAATGAAAAGAATTACAAAAGGAAATTTCGATGTTTTAAGAAAATTTATTTAGTTTAAAGAGTCTAATATTACACAAGTTTTGTTTAATTTTATGCTATTATATTTTAGGAAATATTAAATTTCAATATTATACTAAGAACAATGTGTAATTAAGTTTGGAAGAGAAATCACTTTACACCAGCTTCTCATGGAGTAGATCTCATTATTAAGTATTTGACTACCACATTCTTTATAATAAACCAAATTGTGCTTGTGAGCTATACATAGAAAATCTAAGCGACAGGCTTTAAGATAAAAAATAAATGGATAATGAAAAATATTCATTTTCTATAATAATTGTTTTGCCTTTAAGAGACAAATATCATAGCTACTCTGAATAAAACAATCTTTTATTTGGTTATTAGTATTGAAAGTTGCATTAGAAACATTTTCAACATGCACTGGTGGAAAAATGCTGGGGACCATTTTTAAGATTTCAAAAAATTGGACATAATAGGAATACAATGGTTTGCAATCAGTTTTGGAGAATCGTGGGGCATACAATCGTCGGAATTCACATTTTGCAGAGACGTTTCGGTCACTAGGACATTTATGGGACCGTCCAGAAATTGATGACGACGAAAATTATTTTGCCCCACCCCGTTTCACAGGAAGCTGATAATGAGTTGAATCTTTCATCAATGGTTTTTTTTATTTGGATAATGTATACATGCATTTTCGCAAAGCTATTCGTTAAGATATAAAGATTTCTTTAAAAAATCCCTAATTTTTCCGCATGTTTTTTGTTTATAACTAGCAGAGGTTTCAATCAAATTGTGCGAAAGTTACAGAATATTTACCAATATGTGAAAAAAGCTTGGTATTAAAATTTGAATATTATAGGAAATAAGAGTATCTGTAGTAAATACGTTTATATTGCGCATGTGCGAACGTAGCGAAATTTTGCTTTCATAACTTCAAAGCCAGATGTATAGGGCAACATATAAAAAAATTCCAGTTCAATATCGTTAATATTCAGAAAGATATCGGCATTGCAGAGAGATGAATTTCAGTACACTCTAAGAGAAGCTAAATGATTAAGGTTCTTGCACAAATTGGTATTTTTAAAACTTGAATCTTAGAACAGCAATACTGAATTTTATGGAAATAGAATATCGTGAATACTCATGTATATTAATAAATTAAACACATTACTTAAATTGCATTTCGATGATAACTATTCAAAGATTCAAGTTTAATAAATTTCAGTTTGTGCATGGACCCTTATCAATTAGCTTCTCGTAGAGTGCATTGAAATTCATCTCGTTGCAATGCCAATATCTGTCTGAATATTAACTGTATTGAACTGGAATTTTTATATAAGTTGACCAATGTATTTGGCTTTGAAGTTATGAAAGAAAAATTTCGCTACTTATGCGCGTTAAAAAATTATCTACTAAAATACTTTTATTTAATGTAATACTTAAATTATTTTATTCAAATTTTAATTTATAGCTTCTTTCACATATTTTCAAATATTCTATAAGTTTTGTACATTTTGGGAGAAAGCCGTGTAGGCTATAAAGAAAAAACAAGCGGAAAAATTAGGGATTTTTAAAAGAAACTTTATATCTTTACGAATATTTTTGCGAAAATGCATGTATACATTATCCACATCAAACAAAAAAAATTGATGAAAGTTTCAACTCATTATTAGCTTTCTGTGAAACGGGTTGGGCCAAAATACTTTTCGTCTTTATAAATTTTTGGGCTGTCCCCTAAATGTCCTAGTGACATAATCTTCACTGTAAAATGTGGGTTCGGACGGTTGTATGTCCGACGATTCTCCGAAACTGATTGCTAACCATTGCATTCCTATGAAGTCCAAATTTTTCGCATTTTAAAAATGGTTCTTGGCATTTGTCCACCAGAGCAATTTTGTTCCTTCAAACTCTAAGTACTTCTTATCACAGAAAGTTTTCAAGTTTTTCACGTCTCGATTAGAGATATTAAGTTGCTGCAAACTCCACGTAATTCAACGAAGTTTTTATTTATATTTCCTTTAGTTTCTGTTTAAATTGTATTTTTCTCTCTTATTTACCCTATTTAGTGAAAGTTAAATCCACAAGTAAGTACAAAAGTCTGTCATGATATTTTAAAAACTATACCATGCTTTGGCTTTCTCCTCTTCCTTCTTATAGGAAATGTGACTAGCTAAGAAAAAATATTCCAAAGGGTTAGAAATTAGATTTAGATTTGCCACAAACGTTGATAGAATTTTGGTAACAAAAATCTGCATCATTTAGGCAAGATAGGATAAATCATCGGACAATTCGGAGGCAAGTCTATTTACTTCAGAAGTCCTATATGTAATTTTATTAACAATGTTTTGCAATATTTTTTATATTTTGCTTTAATTAAAGGGATAATCTACATAGTAGAACTACGCAACAATACAAAAATTGCATGATATAATATGGGAGGGAAAAAGTTACTGGCCATTTAGAAATCTCCATTTCAACAACGCTACAGAAAGAAATCTAAAAGATATTGATTGCACTTTTATATGGGGGTTCTTGACCGCTTCACGAGTATACGGGACATTTTAGAATAAATTGCATGGCGATCTGGAAAATATAGGACGTCGGAAGAACATGCCATGTAGTTAAACGACATGTAACGATTGAGCTATTCTTGGCAATCTTTAGCATATGTATTTAGCAGATTTTTTGTTTATCTAAAAAATTTTGTGGGAAAGGAGATAATGGGAGGTCGAAACCCTCTAGATGACTTACTCAATAGAATGGGATGATATTTTGGCATAAATTGCTTGCTTGCTTTCCAAATATTTTTTTAAAAGACATGTTTATCCGCAAATTGCATTAGCCATTTCATGTCTACTTCTATTGGATTTATATATAAACTGTATTAAAATATATAATCGCAATCTTTTTCTTGCATAAAGAAGTTCCAGCCTGATGGCGCATACAGTATATCGGTCATGAGAAGCTGAATACTATGCGAAAACCAATACCAACCAATTTTTGCAGTATTTTTTATATTTTGCTTTAATTAAAATGATAATTTACATAGTAGAACTACGCAACAATACATAAATTGAAAAATATAGCATGATATGATATGGGAGGGAAGAAGTTACTGGCCACTTAGAAATCTCCATCTCAACAACGCTACAGAAAGACATCTAAAAGATATTGATTGCACTTTTATATGCGGGTTCTTGACCGCTTCACGAGTATACGGGACATATTAGAATAAATTACACGGCGATCCGGAAAATATAGGACGCCGGGAAAACATGCCATGTAGTTAAACGACATGTAACGATTGCGCTTTTCTTCTCAATCTGGTGCATATGAATATAGCAGATGGTTTGGTTATCTAAAACCTTTCTGTGGGAAAGGAGTTAATGGGAGGTCAAAATCCTCTGGATGACTTACTCAGTAGAATTTGATGATATTTTGCTATAAACTGCTTGCTTGTTTACCAAATATTTTTTAAAGACATGTTTATCCGCAAATTGCGATAGTCATTTAATGTCCACTGCAGAAAAGTTTTGTGAAACTTTTGATTTATAGAACATCGATAGTGCTTTAAAGAATTATTGGATTGATATTTAAGGTTTCCGACAGGTTTCAAAATCGTCGTTTTTGATGAAATTATAAAAATTTTGTAGCCCGTTTAACCCTCCAGCCGTTAGGGTTTCAGATTGCTACGTTTAACGAAATTGTCACGCTAAAAGAGAAGGTTATTCTTCAAGTTGTGAGGTTTTGGACAAAGGGATTTCAACCCCCTTTTGTGGTCATTTTCGCGACGTAGGGGGTCTTTTAGACCTGTCACCGTTCAGCAGTGGCAGATGACCTCTAACCTCGATTCTTTGTGACAGAATCTTTTGTTGGAAGACCCTTCTTTGAGTATTCTCAGAAAAGTTGGTCAAACTGACCCTTCCGTGACCACAGACACTCCCTCTCATTATGTCGCCGAGTGCCACCTGGGGGGGGGGGGAGAGAAAAACTTGTAGAAGGAAAATCTCGGGTCTGACACTTATATGGAATTTTTTTCCTGAGACAGTCTCGGGTCTGCCGTTATGAGAGGAAAAAAGTTCACTCAGATATCTCCGGCCTGACGCTAGGAGGGTTAATAAGCTTTCTATGAAATTATCAAAATTGTGTAGCCTTTTTAATAAGCTTTCTAACACTGTCTCACTTTTTACTTTACTTGAATTACAAATGGAGTTAAAGCTGTTCTATTACCGAACTGTAAGCATTATTTTAAGTTGCATGAAAACTTTAAATGCGTTTTCTGAGAAACGATATGTTTGAAGAAAACTGTCGATAGTAACAATGATTTTTCAAAACGTTATTCAAGTATTGTTATAAAATTTTCTGAGATTGTTTTCTGTAATATGCTTGATGTTTTGCTCTAAAAACTAAGGTCAATTTTATAATCAATTAATATTTTTAAGTGTTCAAATATAAACGAAAGGTATTTTTTATGAAAAATTACCAGTTTAGGAACTATGTTCAGCTATATCTCAAAACTATTTTGAAGTACAAGAAAGATTTTAGAGCATAACACAGATAACTGTCATAAAAATGAACTCCCACAAGGATTTATGTATATTTAGAATATGATTTTGTCTATGGCTATTAGCGTAAGGCAAATATTTTAGTCATTTTTCTTCAAATTTCTCAGTTTTCTTAAAAAAAATATTATTTTGAAAGCTTAATTTTACAATATTTTCATAGTTTTAAAACATATGCAGTTGAAAAATAACATTAAATAATATATCTAAGTTATTTTTCAAAAAAATGTCTCCGAACACAGTTGGATACCTTCAAGTGTTTTAAAATATATCTTCACAATGTTTTAATTAAATAAAGTATTTCCAGCCTGATGGCACATGCAGTATATCGATCATGAGAAGCTGAATACTACGCGGAAACAAATACATAAATCATGAGTTTTTAAAAATTGCATCGATTCGCAAATAATTGTTTTGTTTATATTTTTTGGAAGTAAATGAGTGAAGATGGAGTTCAATAAAAATTTATTTGATTTCAATTTTAATGAAACTATTTATTTTTATTAAATTAATCTATTATAATCAGTTGACTATTTGGCCGAAAAAATTGATTGTTTTTAAAATATTAATAAAAAAATTATTAATTTTGAAAGTAAAATTTTTATTTCTAATAGCTCTAAGTAATTAATTTCCTAGAAGTTTTTTTTATTTCCAATAGCAAGGCGAAAAAAGCTTACGAAAGAACGTGTAACAAAAACAGAAGACCGAAGTCATTGCCCCAAAAGCGCTCTCGCTTTCCAATATCTCGACACATCTGTTACGAACTCCCCCACAAAAATAAGGGAGGTCAGTCCGTTGAACCCTGTGAGGCCTGGCCGGATGGGGGAGGACCCTCCTTCGACCTTTAACCTTTTCTTGCAAGTGAGTTGCTTGCTGTGAGCGAGAAAGGTTAGTTCTTTCAGCGACGCTCCCACTGTGAGGTGTCACGCATTTTTTAGGACACATGCTTGTGGAGCTGAAGAAAGAAACTCATGTGCACTCGGTCGAATGCCGACGAGAGGCACATTATAGTAATAGGTATATTTAGGAATGTTTGATGTACCATTATCTGCTGCTAGTATGTATACAACATGATATCCTGGTCGACAAGGAAATAAAGATGTTGAAAATACTAGATGTCATCATTTGGAACGTAGATAAGTACTTTATCAATTATTACATTTTTTAAGTCAAAATAAATTAAGAATTCTCCTGATAATCTTGTGCGAAATAGAGAACTTTTCCATAACATCCGTAAGTCTTTGAAGAGCCCCACATCGGAACAGGTGGTCCCTTTCCATTACTTCTTCATAATCACATAGTGGGCAAAAAGGTTCGGTAGAAATGCCTAAGCGGTGCAGATGGACGTGTCCAGTGGTCAGACAGAAGGCTGCAACTGCATCACGTCTAGGTTTGTCAGGTTTAGAAGAAGTGCTAACCCTCCTCCGACTTTTTAGAACTGTGCGAGTTTGAAGATCCCGCAAGGAATTAGATGTACACAAATTTTTCAGACACAGTTTAATCTTTCATGCGGTCTCCGTATTCTCTAAAAGGTTGAACTATAGAAAAAGAATATATTTGTCCATTACAAAATATATTCTTGAAAAATATAGCCAGGATTAAATTACCCGTCTCTGTCCATTTTCTGCACATAAGTGTTGTTAAGATTAGTGTTTTACTATGAAAGTTAGATCATTATTATTCAAAAAATTTAATAATCTAGTTGCTTATTAATAACATTACTTAGAATATGCTTTTTTAACAACAAAATTTATCTTAGAAACCAGAGTTTTGGAAAATATTCATGCATACAGATTTTATTATATAAGCAATATTCGGACATCAGAATAAGTTGCTTATGTTTGCCATCGAAGTCACGTCACTAGCGAAACTAATAGGGTCGCGGTGACCCGGATGCAAGGTCTGAGCTTCGGGACCTGAGGGATCCTTGTTTCAAATCTGATTTTACTAAAGTCCCGCCCTACACGTCGGCCCGGTGCACCGACGTCGAAGGTGAAAAGTACGCCAGCTGGTGGGAAGTGCGGAAGTTTGGAGATCATACTGACAGGTCACGCGTCATCTTCGTCAAATGACCGTGGATGAAAGTAATGAGGGCTGTCCCAAAATAGCCCTCGAGTTTCTTCAAAACAGGACGTTAGTATAACTTAATTAATTAACGGACTAATGGAAAGAATAGTTGAAACTTTTAAAGGTATGTAGTGCAATGCATATTTACGGATCCTATTATGGTTTGGATTGAGGTCGTTTTTCATTGGCTCTCAGCGTCACGTTACTTCGCTTGCTTCTGAATGATGTCATAGGAGCGCGCTTAGTTTGGATTTCGATTTTTGTCTTAGCTATTGTATCATGGAGGAACCAAAATCATCTTTTAATTACGATTATTTGGATATTTCTAAAGGGAATGATGAATTCATAAAGGAGTAAAGTAATTTCGACTTAACTCCTTTTTTTCCGTATTTACTCCTTTCCTTTTATAAGAAACTAAAAATAAATATTAATTCTTAATTATTAATTCTGACAACCACATTCCATTAATCATTATTCATTTTTAGGTTATAATTTTTATAATACCACTAATTTTTTTAAAAAAATGCTTTCGAAACTTCATGTTCGAGATGTGTTTGAAACGAGTTGCATGAATTACGTCTTATGAGAATTAAGACATTAGACTGCGTTACAGCTTTTTGCAACATTTTACATGAAATTGTACTTTTCTGATTGAAGTTAATTTATAATACTATCTTTTTCGTAACTTTTGGGGCTAAATATAACATATTTTCCATATATTTAAAAATATGATGAGCCTTTTATTGTAGTTATTTTCGAAGGAATTTTTTTTAAATATTCCCTAGTTCGAATCACCTTAAATTTACCCAGTCTGTCGTAATTAACAAGGAAAAATTCATTTTTTTCTATCAAACATTCCTTATCCAAAAAATATTTCCTGGGTAATCAATCGAAAAGTCATGTTATCATTTCATCATCAACATAAAATTATCACTTTCTATTTTTGCACTTCTTTTGAATATTGTTAATAAATGAAAATAAAATTTATGAACTATAGTTGTTTTTTTTTAATACGAATGCTTCCTCTTATATTATCACTTATACAAAAAGAAATTTCGCGATAAATTTACGCTCCTTTTTTAATTTATTAAATAAAATAATTTATTTCATTTGAGATTTGAAAGTTTATCATTTCATGAAACGGAAATCTCTAAAAATATACCGGTAAATTAACTTATATAGAATTGACTAAAGAACAAGGTAAACATTAGTTCTTAACTAATTACGAGCTCTTATCACATTTCTCTTCATTTATAGACAAATGCTTCTTCTAATCGCCAAGAAGTAGCGTCGTCTTTGAAAAATGAGCCTTATATAAGATTTCTTCGAAGAAAAGATGAATCCTTTGACGGCAGTAATTTGTCTTTCTACTGCAAACTTCCTCGGAGATGATCAGGTTACAAATTAACTTGCTCTCAACCCAAATATTGATGTACAGCGGAGATCATCATTTTTCGAGTAAAGGTAAGTAAATCAATGGTATTAAGAGGATCATCATCATTTAAAAGAATTTCTTTAATCTCAGATCTTTCGTTTTTCCAAAAGCTGAATTAATTTGAGGTTTTAAGTTTTGGCGGATACCTATTTGATCCAAAGTTTTTTTAATGACTGCCGGATAATGAAATGAATTTATGCATCTCTTTCAGGGCAAGGATATCTCTGATGAAATAATTATTTTTATGTAATATGTGATTTATTATTAAAGACATTTAATGTATTTTCATACCAAAATGTATCTTATCTTGAAAAGGGTATCATTAAAAATTAGTGTAGAATATTGTGTGGGATCAATTTATGCTCACTTGATAAACATCAAGCACACTGCACCGATGCAATTTTGGAATCTGTACCTCATCTGGCGGAAGAAAAGAGACATCACAGATCAGACTAAGACAACGTACAGTTACATGTTTTATGGCATGTTCAGTTATATTTAGCATGCAATTTTGTTTTTTACGAGGTCTATTCGAAAATAACGCTTCTGTAGCTTTAAAACAGGATATTAATGAAATCAAGAAATACACAACCGGAAATTACGAGTAACAGAAATTATATAACTTAATTAATACATCTAAAATTACTTTGCGTTTTAATATGTATTTCAGATACCTGTAGGTGGGTATTAACAGAAGTATACGCAAGCTCTCTGCGGAATACGCCCTGTACGGAATTATAAACATTCAGAGAATTGTTTGCTTGCAACATACCACACGCTTCACCAACTGCACATGTATCAAACTAACTAGTCCGGCAATTATAAAAGACACACGGTTTACGAGATCAAAACTATGGACATGATAGTGATTAAGCTGAGACGCTACATCTACTACACATACATCAAACTAACCAGTCTGGCAATTAAAAGACACACCATATTCCCAGTCAGTGCTATAAACATCACAGATATTAAGCTGAAACGCTACACCTACCATGCATACATCAAACTAACCAGTCTATCAATTATAAAACACACACGGTTTA
>BGPR01005571.1:0-23672 GCA_013235015.1 Araneus ventricosus | reverse complement strand
ACGGTTTTACGAGATCAAAGTATGGACATGTGATAGTGATTAGTTGAGACGCTACATCTACTATACACATACATCAAACTAACCAATTTTGGCAATTAAAGACACATGATTCACAGTCAATAACTATAAACATCACAGATATGACGGATCGCTACACCTACCATGAATGCATCCGACTAACAGTCTATCAATTATAAAACACACGGTTTTACGAGATCAAAACTATGGACATGAGAGTGATTAAGTAGGGTGCTTCCATCTACTACGCTTGTCAAACTAATAATTTTGGCGATTAAAAGACACGCCAAATTCCCTGATCAATGCTATAAACATCTGAACATTAAACTGGAACGCTACACCTACCATGAATACATCAAACTAACCAGTCCTATCAATTATAAAACACACAGTTTGCGAGATCAAAACTATGGACATGATGATTAAGTTGGGAACGCTACATCTACTACACATACATCAAAATAACCAATTTGGCAGAAAATTAAAAGACACGCCAGAATTCTAGTCAATACTATAAACATCACAGATATGAGGCGCTGAACATACACCCCTACCATGAATATATTAAAACTAACCAGTCTATCAATTATAAAACACACACGGTTTACAGAGATCAACAAAACTATGGACGCAGAGTGATTAAGTCGAGACACTACATCTACTACACATACATCAAAATAACCAATTTGAAAGATTAAAAAGACATAAATTCTAGTCAATGCTATAAACATCACAGATATTAAACTGGAACGCTACACCTACCATGAATATAAACTAACAGTCTATCAGTTATAAAACACACGGTTTACGAGATCAAAACTATGGACATGAGTGATTAAGTTGAGACGCTGCATCCTACACATACATCAAAACAACCAATCTGTAGTTAAAAAGACACACCAAATTCCTGAAAAGTCAATTCTATGAACATCATCACAGAGATAAGCTGAACGCTACACCTACTACCCTTACATCAGGCTAACAAGTCCGAGAGCTATAAAATGCGACGCCACGTTCAGTTAAAGGCGACAATGGTCTTTCAAAATCCTATTTTTTAATTTTCAACTAATTAATTCGAAATTTTGCAGAAATTAACGAAGCATTACATAATGCAACACACAAAATTTCATAGTATTTACTTTGTCGTAAGAGGAAAGAAAACTTGCGTATTCTGTTCACGATATAAGAGTAGCATCTATGCATCGAGTTAGTTGGAAATTGCAGAATTGTTGGAGACTTGAAGAAAGGTTTTTGAAATACTTTTGCGGCTTCTTTTCAAAGAAAGAACATAAAATATTTTTCCGATGAAAGCATTTTATTTCAAAGTTCTCTCTTATCTTTTCATTTTTCTTGTAAAATTTTTTATTTGTTAAAAATTGTCGCTTATCTATGACTTATATAGCATGCTTTAAAATGATGAAATCGAAAAGAAGTTTTTATTACAGTAATATTGTCATTTGTATAGGCGCTATTTAGTTTTTACATTCAGAATTAGATATAAATCTGAAAAGTAAATTGTATCCAAGAGCATCAAACCTTTGCAGATTAAGTAGCATATATTATTTTAGTATGCGCAAAAGACTTTAAATGATATAATAAAGGTATCCAATTTTTCAAACTATTAATCAAAAGTTCGACAATATATATTTTTATTCTGTTTAATGCCGATATCAATGCAGAAACTCAAAATGATTCTTGTAAGTTAATATTAATTTTAGAAATATTTATGTAATTTTTGCTACGAAATTAAAAAAAAATATATCCAATTCGTTGTTCATAATAATTTTAATGGTTTCATTTACATCAGATTCAAATTTTAATTAAAATTACTCCTTTCTATAATCTTAATAATACTGTTATGAATGATAAGATTGTTTCAACAAAAAAAAAAATTAACCTCTAATAATATCTTAAAAGTGCTACAAATGGCCATCACAATTTAACATCTTGTAATATAAAAAAAACATGAGTACTACAGTAACCCTACCTGACTTCCCTCAAGTATCTGATTAGAGAGTTTCTTCATTCGCACCTTCTTTTTTAAATAGTTATTTATGATAATAGTATGTTTTAAAACGTTTATTCAAAATCTCTTTAAAAATCTTTATTGAAGCTCAAAAATTTAGAAATTATTTCCTCCGCCGGGATAGGTTGTAGATTGTTCACATGAAAACACAGAAATCAAATAAGCCATTTTCTCCAATGCCATTATTTAGCCACCATTTTTAATCCTAATTACATATGGAAAGCAGAAAGTATTAGTTTTGAACTTTAAAATATTTTTTATAGAGCATTTATATGTTTCTGGAAATACAGATCTGAACTTCGTGTAATTAAAATTTCTGAGTTCCAATCCCTTATTTTACTTCTTGAAAGTTTCACTGAATCATATTAGTTAAAAACTCTCAGAGAAACGAATATTTGACTGTTCTGCATCTTTGTCTGAACTCTTAAAATCTTCTCTCTACATACTGCATTGTCTTCAATCATTAGCTTTGGTTGCTTGAACTAAGAGAAAAGTAGCAGGAAATTAGTTGGAAGAATGTTTAAATCCTGTTCGTCAAGTTAGGATTTTGCAGTCTCTTCACCGTCAGCAGAACATTCATCCCGAAGTTCTTGACTAATGAGTAGCTATAAATACCAGATTTCATACAATAGAAAGAGTTTTCTAGAAATTCATAAAGTCAGGCGATCTCTTTCCTGAACTTGGAGGAAATATAGGTCATTCTTTGTGCATACTTGATAGCGAAATGGTTCTTTAGTTCTTCAAGCTGAATATTAAATTTGAAACTGGCTCGTATATTTCAAGGTTACACTGACCATTTCAGCTTATCCCTATGTAAGATGAACCGATTCCGTTAACTTTCAACATTATAAATTGTTGAAATTTGAAATGAAATTCCTAAGCTAATTCGGTGGATCAAAACAACAGAAAAGCGCAATCCTTTATGATAGGTTGTTTTATTAACAAAATAAGACGAAAATATTCTTTTTCATATTTATATAAGAACAATTATTAAGAATATAGTTGCAGAATATAGTATAATTAGAATATAGTATAGTTATTAAGAATATACATAAATTAAAATTATTTTTAAAAAATTATAATATTATATCAAATTCAAGAATTTTTTAGCGGGAGCAAACCCCTCAATAATAATTTTGGAAACTTAGCTTCATTTTCATTTATTGAAATCTTTATTTTTACTCTCACATTTTTAAAGTTTTTTCAAATTCTTTACCTTGTAGCGCTTTCTCATATGGAAAGAAAATTTTAGTAGAATTAATCGATATATAGTTTTCAGAATAATTAAATATTATACTGTCATTGGGAATTATACACACACACAATATTTCATATCTTTCGCACATGAGGATGACAAGCGGGGAAAAAATTTCATCTTTATAAATGAGTTAGAAGTAAAGGAGACATGCAACTCTTAAACATCGAAAAAATGGTGAAAAACTATCCAAATTAGATACATTATATATCTGAAACAATGCAATTCACACTCACTTTTTTTTCTAGAAAAATATCTATTCTTTCTCTTATAGTGCACACATTTTCAAACCTTCATATCGTTACGTATTTCAGAGAGTAATGATTGCGGGTATAATTTTTGGAGAAAAAATGAGACAGTCACCTTGCGCGCATGATTACGGATAAAATATTTATCTAAACACAATATTTTGGATATCTAAGTAATCCAAACTGTCTTTTTAAGAAACTGAACCACAATTTATTAGCATTTAATTTTAATTTCTATTTTATATACCAATTTAAAATAAAAATGTTAAAAATAGTTAAAATTTCAACTTTTATACCCCCAACAAAACTTCTTTGGAGAAATATGTACAAAAATTTAGTTCAATTTGTGGAACAAAGCAAAATACATATTTGGTAAAAAATTGTATGTAAAAATATCCAATAGTTCTTGAGATATCGTGCGCGCAATACCGAAAAAACACATTTTTGAGATACAGCGTTTTAAAGATATGGCCATATTCAATGCTTACGGTGAAGAGCTGATACATTTTCCTTCCTAACTTTCATATTTATGGGAATTTTTTAACGCGGATTGTTTTAAATTGTCCAGAAAAGACAGGGAAATAATATATATCTTTTTCTTGAAATCGAAAATTTTCGAGGTGTAACAGTCGTATGTCCCCTTAAGTTCAATAAATGCGAGTAAAAATTCAATTCCAGAACTGATTACTAAAGATATATTTCTGATAACTAAAGAAGTGAGTTAAACAGGAGTGGAACCAGTGGGTGGACCGGGGGCCATGGGCCCCCGTCGGGGAAAATGTTTGTACTCAGTTCACGCAACGGGGTATTCAAATAGTAGATAAATAAAGATCTGGAGGAAATTAGATTTCCCTGTCTGGCAGGCCCCGTGGGGCGGGAACTAGCGCGACCCCTGGGTTTAAATGCAAATAAAGCAATTAACGTTCAAGGGAAAATTGTGTGATTTATTGTACCAACAGTCTTGTTCGCTTTTTCTCAGAAATAAAAATGCTGAAAAAAATAGTTTTAATAGTTTTATTCAAAGGATAAAAGAGAAAAGCTTTCATTTAAAGCGAAACAAAAACTGCGTTCTGGAGCTTTGCTTCTTACTCACTTATTAGTATTTCTTTTTTTTTCCTTTTGCCTATTTTGAAAAAAACAGTCTAAAAACTAACTAAACTAAATCTAACTAAAGTAGCTCATTTGCATAATTCTTTATTCCATGAAAGTGTGCATTAACTCTTGATTCAGGGCAAGTATTTACAAAGTTTTTCGTCGCCGTTTTAAGAGCACGAAGTAGTGCGTTAACTATTCCAGATCTATTTGAATGAAAAATAGTCTTTGGTTTAGGTTTCACTGGGAATAAAAATAAAGGTTTATTAGGCTAGATGTGTTTTTTTTACTTAAATATGATTGCACTTATTTCTAAAAATTTTTTGTGGTGCTCTTAAACATTTTTTCAATCAATCTTCGTTTTTGAAGAATAATAGAAAATTAAAAATGTTAACAACAATAAAAAATTAAAACACATTAAAAAAACTAGAAAAAAATATGAAACAGAAGAAGTAATCAACGATGATAACAATACACCTTTTTAAGCGCCAAACGCAGCAGCATCCAGTGATTACATCATACTGTTACAAAGCTATAAAGTCGTTTCCCTGAGATGCTAGACTTGGCGACAAACTTGGCGATAAATTGGCGACTTGGCGACAAAGTTGGCGACTTTGGCAACAAAAGGAATTTTCTAGAAGGACCTCAAACTTTCCACCTATTTCTACTGTTTTCATGAACTTTCTAGAGATTACGTCACTTCCTACATAATGAAGTCACTTCCTGTTGAAAAGTATAAAGGCAAGCTCTCAAGCCGAGAAGAGTTAGTTGGAATTTGACCTGCAAGCAAGCTGGTGAGTTAACAAGAAACCTTTTAGCGTTGTGTTGAGATTTATTTGTAGTCTCTGTTGTGAATTTTTACTAGTGCTTTGTTAATACTTGTGCTACGTTTCTTTGCTTGGGAATATTTGTAAAATAAAGAGCTTTATTTTTTTAATCCTGCTTATTGGATTGCATTCACGTACACCCACAAAGCAATTTCGTTACAATACATTTTACTACAACTAACCAACCCATCACTAAAGAATTAAACAAAGAAAATTCCCCAATAATAAAATAGCCAAAAAACACATAAAAGAAGATACTAGAAAAGAAAAGAAAAAGCAATAAAAATGGAAAAATTGGAGAACTCCAATGGCGGACTTTATCAAAGAGACACCCACCACAGGAGTTCTAATTTGGAGAAATTTTCTGTAGAGGGCAAGACTTACAAAGACAAAAAAATATACCCTCTTTAGCTCTGAATCTGTCCAATTGAAATATAAGAAATAATCCCTTTGAGAAGAATAAAAATGAGGGAAAAGAAGGTTCCTTTTTGAAGCTTTATATGAATGAAGAACATATAAATACTTTTCGGGTATTTATTTAGTCCTTTACTTATAGTAATGATACTTTCTTCATTTAATTACTGATTCTCTAGCAGGTTTAATTTAGTTAAAAACATACTGTTGAATTTTCATTTCAGGCACACGATTCCAACGTTTTGATGATTTTAAATACAAGACATTTTTTCCTGTTTGATAACATGATGCTTTGAATGAAAATTCAATTTTCTGAAATTCTATCTTTCGGAAAATGTTTGAAATTAATTAGTTTTTGATGGAATTTTTTGTATTTATTTGCTCCACAAAAGCCTTTCAGTCCGGTTTTCACTGTCAAATATGCAAATGGCTGAGTTAAATTAACATATTAGTATAAATATTAACGCGAAGAGAATTTTAGTTTACATTTGAGAAAAGCTGTCAGGTTATTTTAGGCTAAGTTGAAAGGTTCCGGAAGTTATGACAATAAAAATAATTCTTGAAAATCGTGATAGTTTAATAAAATTTGGCAGAATAAAAGAAGTTTACTACCTTTAAAAACTATTTAAATCTAAGATTTCTTAGAACACTCTAATTGGAATACTGACATTTTATAAAAATTAAATCGTGATTGGCTATCACAACTTCTTCTGTTTCCAGTGTTACTGTAAAAACTTGGAAATTCCAAGAAATATAATTAGAAATACTTCAAGTTTTTTAAACCTACGGAAGTTAAATGAATAATAATATTCAAGACTTCCAAGCATAAATTATTTTTAATCTCCAAATCTTCTTATCGACTAGGATTTTAGGTTAAACATGCCGAAAAAAATACTTAAATATCAATTTTTTAAATGCCAAAATTCTTTCAAAAAAATCCGAAAACAATAATAACCTTAGGGAATTATGGGAAATAAAGACTAATATGGAATTGATTTAGTTTAGTTATTCTTGTTAGTTGTGAGACAACCTGAGTGTTATCTGGAAACGAACCTCGAAATTTTGATCTTCTTCTGATGACGAGGTTAGCACTTGGGCGTCCCTTCCCACTCCAAATTCCACACCAACAAAATGCAGATGAGAATTATAGAATTATACAATGATTTATTTTCATTTGTAAAATTCTAGTTTGCCTCATGAAAAAAGCGTGCAGAATATTTACTGTACAGAAGCCATGTCTAACACATGAAAAAAATTTCATTTTTTTCTATATAAGGTAAGGGGCCCAAATATCGCCTACTGAAGCTATTTTTTAAGAACATGACTAATTCATGTTCAATTTTTCTAAAAATTGTTCTAATCTATTATCTGAACCAATATCCAAAAACACACCGAATTAGAACTCTAGCACTGAAGTTTAGCACTCACCCCCAATTTTTTTGTTAGACTGCTGAATTTTTTCGCTAAAAACAGTGTTCCTAATATCGCCCATTATATGTTCCCATTATTGCCCATGTCTAAAATGGATTGAAATAAAGTGTAACTTATGTTATTGATAATACTTTCTTTATTAAACATGAAAATTAAGGTACAACGAAATTGAAAGTATTATAAGACAGCTTTTTTTTTGTACTTTTAGGAATATAGTTAAAAAACTATATTCCTTTTCCCCTAAATAGAACATCAAGGTAGAAAAGAACTTCTGGTTCTAGGACATCAACCATGTATTCTTTAAAGTTAACTTTTAAAAATATATTGTACCTGAAAGGTCTAGGGCGATAATGGAAATAACCAAGTGGGCAATAATGGGGAAATTCAATTGGGCGATATTAGAAACAACCTAACCCTCAAACATGGAAGCATCCCCTTTCGGAATCAGCTTACCAAAAAACAAACTACGCGAAAACTATCATCACTATAAGTCACTATCACTGCCTCAAATGGTATAACTTTATTACTTGAACTTTACTGATGAAACTAAAAGTAATTCACCTAACACGAAAATCAGCAAAGAGTTTTTAGAGGAAAGAAAAAAAAAGAGATGCAAACCGGTTCCTCAAACAACTACTGAAGGGGGAGCTTTGTATTTCCGGTATGGCCACCAAATATCACTACAAATCAAGAGAAACCGTGTTAGACGATATTAGGAATGACAGTTATAAACTGACTAAATTTAATTGGACAGGATTCAGGCCACAAAGGGTATACTTTTGATTTATAATCTTACCCTTGACAGAAAATATTGGCTAATTTGGAATCTTTATGGTGAGTGGTCTTCGATAAAGTTCGCCATTCGATTCCTCATTCATTTCTTCCTTTTTGAACATTTTCTACTTTCTAAATTAATTTTTATGTGTTTTAAATATTATCGTGTTAAACTTCTGTTGATGCAATCACTTGAGGCTGTTGCGTTTGTACGCTTAAAGATGTATTGTCATCGTCTATGTTTAAATCTTCTGTTTATTATCTATACTTTTCTTTCTTTTTATTTAATTTTAATTTTTGTTTAGTATATCTATTATTTATTTACGATATTAGGAACGCAGGCGATATTTGGGCTCCCTACCTTACTAAAGCTATCCCTTTAAGGGAGGTCAGGCATATGAAAACAAATCGTTTTTGAAACAGATCACGTGTTCGGAAAGACAAGAGGGGGGACTGCTACAGGGAGATTGATGTCAGTGAGTTAAATAAAAGAAAAGTATACGCCAGGTAATGTGTAGACGCAAATTTAATGGAATCTAAATTTACTATAGCACAACAACCCAGTTGCATGAACAGCAACATGCGAAGTGTTCATCACTTCAAACGGCAAGTGATTTGAGTATTTATATTAATTACTCAACTGATTGTCTGATGTTTATGCGTTCTTCTTGCATTTATCGTATCTGTCATGCTGATCTGTAATGTTCTTACTCATGCTGCTAGGTTGTTGTTCTATTGTGAACTTTTATTCCATTAAATCTATATTGTAAACTTTATCTGGCCTTTTCTTTTACAAATTCACTGCCATAAAGCGGACTATAATGGTCCTCCTTTCCCATTGTAAAAATGATTTATTTCTATCTGTCTGTTGGAACCCTTAATCCGCAAATGTTAAATTGGCCACTTCGATGTAACTTTTCTCAAACTCTGTTATAGATTCATGTTTGAAATTTTTAATACAAGTAAAGTACATCTTTCTCATTATACTGAAATGATTATTTTTAAGTTCAAAAATTTATTTTTGACAAATTTTTTGTGTCAAAACAAAAAATGTTAAATTGGCCACTTCGATGTACCTTTTCTCAAAATTTGTTATAGATACAAGTTTGAAATTTTTTCTAGAAGTAAAGCACACCTTTCTCATTATACTGAAATGAGCTTTTGGTTAAATTTTAATTTTTTATAAATTTACAAAATATTTAATTAGACATAGTGAAATTGTAACCTATTTTGACAAAATAAAAAAATTATAAAAAATAAAATTTTGAGTTTTTTTTTTTAAAAAAGGCTCATTTCAGTATAATGAGAAAGGTGTACTTTACTTGTATAAAAAGTTTCAATCATGTATCTATAACAGATTTTGAGAAAAAGTACATCGAAGTGGCCAATTCATTATTTTCGGACTTAGGGTTCAAACTCCTCTTTTTTTAAACAACCATTCGGTACGCCTTCTATAACTAGTTTGAATTTATAAAAAAATTTATATTGCATGAGTAAGGCTAAAATCTTGTAAGAAACAGAACTAGTTGGCTTCAGCTGGTTAATCTAATATGCTTAGGAGAATCGCTTAAATGAGGATACAATTTAATAGAATATCTCAGTTGTAAGCACATCTGTTAGGGATACAACTTAAAATTTGATGTACAGTCAGATGGAGATAAGAAAGGGGGAAAACAGAGCTGAATCCAAAGGTAGCAAATTGACAGGAAAGAAAATTAAGTTTCAACATCAGGGTGTGATAATAGATAGAAAACTATTTACAATAATAGCTGAAAATACTGCGTAAAGAAGCTTATCTTTAGATCAACATAACTTGTTTTCGTGGACAAGTTAATTCGTATAACAGAAAATCTATATTATCATTAATTAATTAAGTTAATAATATGTCTTTTCAGTTGCTCAGGAAAGTTGAATATATTATGCAAGATATGATGAGAAATCATTTTATATTCACTATGGCACAGATTTCTCTAGACAGACCTCTGTATTTAATTTGCGTCTGAATAATTTTTCTATTAGTTTTGTCAATACTAAAAGAAATTTATTTTTTGGACTGTACGACAATTATACTGCTTTGTTCCACAATAGATTGGTGTTAGATGAAATACTATTTGGAACGTACTTATGCAGAAAACAATTTAATTGAAATTTCTAGAATTCTGGAAATAATTTAATGCAAACTGGTTTCAAAAATTAAGAAAGATTTCAATTGGATTCCTAATACGAAACTTCATTTCTTCTACTAGTTTCGTAGTTTATTTGTCTAAGGATATCAAAGGAGCACGAGGGCAAGTAACAAAGAACCACGCAAACTGAGATGCATTTTTATATTTTCTTTTCAGCTCTGATGAAATGCATCTTTTTATACTTTCAAAACACTGAACTTCTGTGTTACTATGTTTCCAAACATTTACCCTAGAAGAATTCACTCAATTTCTATTGAAGACTGTTTCATATCCAGATTCAGTTGCGTTTTTTCTTCTTTTGTGCCATTCATGTAACATGTATATTTTCCATTCAATTGGGTCTTCAGTTTGCTCGATTTCGAGTCACAAAAGAAAGGGCTGAACTCCTGTTTATATTCAGTAGGAGTGTAAACAACCGAGTTTCCTAGAGAGAGAGAGAAAGAAAAAATGAACAATGATAGGCTAAGAATGGGCAGAACTTTTCCAGAACTGAACTCTGTCGGAGGGAGTAGTATTTGGTTCTTTAGAAAACATTTTACCATAAATAATGACTTTACATAAAATTAAATAGTTTCTTTTTCTGCAAAGTGAATTTTACAGCTACGGTTACGAAGCAAATTTCTGTTTTAATTTTCAATTTTTTTATGTGTGATCTCATATTTAAATATTTCTTTTCAAAATTGTGCTTGAATTATTAGTAATTGAAATTAGGTTCAAGTTTTTCTAACAGAAATTCTCATCTATGAACTTCTCGATTTGAGAACTAATTTCCGGCTCAAAAATAAAGTTATCACAGAAACCATTAAATAAAGACGAATAATATATTAAATCTCTCATATGAAAATTTATAAAAAATTAAATTGTAGTCTTTAAATGCACAACATTTTAAATTTTTCGTTTATAAGATATCTTTACTTCTAAAACTCTTCTAAAAACAACTCTTTGAGAATAAGAAAGAATTTCCACATTTTAATGAAAGAAGATTATACGTAGGAAATATTTGTCCTTCGCATAAAGTTCCAACGGTAGATTCTTATTAATTCATCCAAGTTCACTATCTGATCAGGAATTAAGGAGCATCACATGTTATATCTTGGTTTAAAAATGTTGTTTCAGATTAGTTTTATGATACCATTACATTTCAGACCTGTGTTCTCATATCAGAAAAAGTAATTTTATCAGTGAGAAGTTACAGATTAGTTTCATGTAAATTTATTAATTAATTAGGTATCAAAGAATAACATTTCATTTTGCTTTAATTTCCATCACATCAGAGCTGCTAGTAACTTGAAATTTTGGCCGATCTAAGTAAGCATTATTCTGAAACATAGCATTTTAATTTGAAGCCTTAAATTTTTATTAGTTTGAAAATCATGCTATTTAAATTCAGATTAAATATTTTTAAATTCAAGCAACGTGAACTATATCTTATGAAATTTTAAATCTGAAAATTTATCTTTGGTCGAAAATAGAATTCAAACTTCGCGTTTCAGCATTTCAATTTCATGAATCCAAAAATAGCTTGTCACAATAATTGAATTTCTTTTGAAATCAAACATGCATTCGCTGTGTCCTTATTTTTTTGCTGTCACAGCAAGACATAGAAAATATATTTGAAAAATTTTGAATTTCATCCTGAAATAATTGGATGAAATATCGTACCCACAAATTTGCATTTCAATATGATCTCAATAGAAATCTCATTATATTTTCGCATATCTATTTCTTCCTCTCCGGAATACAAAAATTAATCTTGATCTAATATGAAAAAACACTTTCCTCGAGTATGGATAGTTTGAAATAACGCATACTCTATTATATTTGCCTTTGCACACGACATGAAAAGAAAGCAATTTTGCAGAATGAACCTTGAATCCGATATCTATTTTTTATAAACATTTTAAAAACCAAACATTACAAAATGATTCTTAAAAAGATTAAAAAATTATTACTTTTAGAAAGGAAATTTTAATTTCTGAAAATAATAATTTTTCTTTAAACCTGAACATTAGGCTTGAAGCAGCTTTTCGTTTTTCTAAATAACTGAATTCTGAAAATTTATAATGATACATGTTTCATACATTACTTTTGCTTAAATTATTAAGAAAATATTCAAGCATAATAAATAAAAATAACCATTCAATGGATGTTTTCTTCTTTTCCCTTGAAACTCCGTTAGTGGCGCGAGGTACAGGTGTCCCCGATGAGTTTTCAAAACGCTGCGCTTCCAATTCCATTCATTGTTTAGCACTTTGACTCCTAAGCCGGCCGTAACCGGCCATACGACATCTATACTAGTGGAGCGGATTTCGGCCGGTTGCTGTTACGAAAGGGGGGAGAAGGCAGTTGGGCGAGTGATGATTAAAGTGACCCTTAGGGAAGAGATAAGAGATGAAAGGCCTACCATTCATACCTCCCACTACTCGTAGTGAGGAGGAAAGCGGGAACGGGGTGGATGAATCCATTCCACAGATCAATTAGTAAGCAAACCTCCGTATACAACTGTACTCAGATTTTGAGGACTCTTAGTAGTCAGAGGGTTAGAGATCAAACTTTCAGTTTCTGTCCTTGAAATACTCAGGAACAATATCGCACAGTCATTCAAGTTCAAAATGTTAGTGCACTGGAGATAAGAGAACAAATATACACATGGGGGAAAGGTGTACCCCGCGCGCCTAAACGTGTAATAGGAATTTGCGGGTGATCATTCTTCTTCTTTCGCTGGTTCTGTAATAACGCTTACTTTCTAAACGACTAATTATGCATCCCGAGTAAATTATGGTACTTAGGATCGTTTAATATTTATTATTTTAAAAAATATTTATTAAATTTCAGTGAATTCCATTCTAAAAAAATAGTAGAACTAGAGATTAACAGCGGATAATTGGTTTTCTAGAACCGAAATTGCCAAAAAGCTTTTAAAAGGGATCTAAACTAATTTATGTAGATGCAATTAATTTAAATACACGGGAACTATTCAAAGAATTTTTACCATATTAGAAGCGAGAAGCAAAGTCTTGGATATTTAGCTACGCTTGTGTCATAATTATTTACCATGAACTTTTAAGTTTCTATTGACGACAGGTGATAACAAAGAACCTGAAATAGTTTTATTTTGTTACATGACAAAAGCAGTTGATATTCCAGATCAGTTATGCCGGAGAAGTGATGTCTGAAGAAATACTTGTCATTGGATTAAGGTTCCTTATTCTAATCTTAGAAGCAAGTCTACTGGAGCTTTTGTAATTTTCAAGCACAATAATATAAATAGGGATATGAAAAGACTTGATGCCATAAAAAATTTCAGTTCAATACTTATTATACTTCAAAGTTGATGCAGAGCTGCCCAATGCCCGCCTTCCAGTGGAAGTAAAAGAATAGAAAATCTTATGTTAGAATCAACGGTTCAGGGTGAAAAAACAACGAAGTCAGTGAGTAATAAAGGCAGATGTAAATATTGAGGAAGAAATAGTAACAAAACTAACCAAAAATACGGTATTAAAGGCCATGATTGAGCCTATAGCAAGCATTTATAAAAAGTACATGAAAAATGTTATGTTGTTTCATAGTGTTATTATAATCTCTTTAAAAATATTCAAAATAGTCATCTAAAATTACTTTTTTTCAATTTCTTAGATGTTTATTCTTTAATTTGCAGCCCACATGTCTTTTCTTAGAGAAAAACATTAGTTGAGAAAAGGAAAAGAAAATGGGGGGATATGTACCCCGCGCGCCTAACTGTACCACAAAATTTCTCGCACCTGACGGAGGATTAAAGCAATATCAAATTCGTTGAAATATCTCCTTTCATTTAAATTTCTTAGTAGCGATTTAATATCTAAACTAAGTACACGTTTGTGTTTGAGTCTTGCACATGTATTTTTTAAAATGTTTTTCATAATTATATTTGTATTTGAAAAAATAGACAAATATATAAACTCGATTGCATGTGACATTACTAATTGTCATTTCATTTAAAAAACCATAAAAAATCACGTAAAATTGAATTTTAATTTTTCATTCCCGGTACAAAGATTTTGGGCCGGGGTAGCCTACTGGTAAGGTTTAGTCTTCGGGCCGGAGGGCTCCAGGCTCGAAACTCGATTCCACTGAAGATCCGTCGTGTGTGGGCCTGCTGAGTGCTAAATCAAACCTAGTGGTCAAATGCCCTCCCTAGCTGCACGCTAACTCCAACGTAGTGGTCAAATAACCTCCCTATCTGCACGCTAAATCAAACGTAGTGGTCAAATGTCTTCCCTAGCTGCACGCTAAATCAAACGTAGTGGTCAAATGTCCTCCCTAGCTGCAAGCTAAATCAAACCTAGTGGTCAAATGTCTGCCCATCACAAGTGTAGTCCTCATCATCTGATCGAGGTTCAAAATTATGAGGTCAATTCCAAAATAGCCCTCGCGTTCCTTGAAAACGGGACGTTAATATAGCTAAACTAAACGCACAACATTTTGGTGAAACAACAGATGTATCTACATTAACTGTAGCGTTTTCAGAAGAATGACGTTGAAGAAATACTTGCGATATCCGATTAATGTCTGAAATATAATTATTGCTTTGGTTTTTAATTATAGAACAGATTCAGAATTTCATTATGCATCACAGGGTAAGAGATTTCTTCAGATAAAATTATATGTAAGGAAATCAACTATGTCCATTTCAAATTAGTAAAATATATACTCCTACATATCGTTATACTACTAACAGAATTCTTTAGTCAGATCTTTGAATATTTCAACTTTTGAAAAAATAAGCAAATAAAGGCGAAATAAAAGGGGAAAAATAAAGCTTAAAACTAGGTTTTACAATCATATTGAGCAGGTGAAGAATGTCGTTTTTCTTAGAGAGCGAGTTTGAAGATGTCTGGAAACGCGATACATCTAAACGTTGCTTTACTCTGAATGAGAAATACTATCCTCTATTTTTTACTCAAACTTGCAAATCTTCGTTCGAAGAGAAGGCGAAAACCGATATCTTTCATTCACAGTATCGTCGAAGTTCTTGTGTATTGAGTTGGTAGGAAATTACGCTAGATTTGGAGATTCAAAGAGAGGTCTTTGAAATATGCTTCATTTTTCCAATACTCGGGTTGCATTTTTCCTATAAAAGCCTTTTACATTTTATCTGTTAGTATCATTGTACCTTTCGATTCTTATTTATATTTCTCTTTAAGCAAAGTTCTGGCTTGTTTGATATAATATCATGTTTCAAAAATGTCGAGGTAAAAAAAAGCTCAGGCATGCGAAAATATAGGGCATCCGAGAATCCTTGGACACATTATAAAATTCATAAAATAAAAACTAGAACATGTAGAAACAAAATGGTTTTACTAACTTATTATAGATGTACAAATGTTAATAAATGTCCATGTGAGATCCCTTAGTTGCACGTAGAATGTCCAAGCGATACTCTATTTCACACCATGTATTTACAATCATCTGAGGAGCTATAGATTGAATAGCAAATGTGATACGATGCTTCAGCTCATGCAATTAGCCAAGGCATTTGATACACACAATCATCCAAGGCATTTGATGCACACAATCTTTCACATACTCCACATGAAAAATTCGACTGAGTTACATCTTTACAACAGATGACATGACTACTAATTGAAATTTTCGTACAGAATTCACATCAGGCCACATCTGGCTCCATCTATCGGATTGTAGAAGAAACAATACTGTAAAACAAAACTTTAGGAGCCGTGTTAGCAACACGAGAAATCGGAACAATGCTACTGTTCCTACTTATTTTCTGCATACTTTTGTAGTGTGCCAATAATTCTCGTACACCCTTATTTTAAACTGAAAAAAAACATAAGCCGACGTTTCGGCACTCAGAATCTCTCAGTATTCTTCGTAAAAATGTTACTTAACACACTTCTGAGACATTTCAGGTTGACATTTCACATTATTGTTAACCCATCTAAACCTAACGTGAGTGTGGCCGTTTTATGTTCTATTTGGTTTCTTTATGTTTAAATAAATCAGTTCTTTAATTTTTGTTCTCACTTAATTTTGCAAGTTTTTTGTTGCAAGTTAACTCTTACATAGGACATCAAACAACGTTCTCCCGCTGGTGTTATGAGGAAGTTTGGAAGGGAGATTGTCAACACAAGTGTCCTCCTCCCCATCTGACCTGACACCACCCTGAACCCTGTAACTACTACAGTCACCTCATCGGTTTTAAATGGCACAAGGTGGATAAAGCAAGAGCACCAGAGCAGGCGCCCCCCCACAACCATACGACCGAAACACTTTATCGAAAAACAGAATTTACAAAACAATTTACAATGTACAGAATTGAAAATGAGAAATATCAATAAAAAATGAATAATAAAATAAACTTAAACACTATATCAGAACAACAATCTATACATACCAAGCAGTTGAAGCCGTTCTATCTGTTCAAGATGTTTCACGGTAGTAGTCTTATTCAAATCACATTAGAACAATTAGTTGCTGCCACTAGAACATATAGTTATTGCCACTATGAATCACATCTGCACAAATAATTATTGCGTCTAGAACCATTAGTTGTTGACACTATGAATTTTGTCTGAACAGGAATTCATATTCATGAACATGTTTGATTATTAATTTAATCTTTTTCCTTGAAAGTTGATTATTGGCTACATTCTTAAACCAATTATCTTGAAGTTGATGGCAGAAGGCTTCATGACAGAGTAAATATGCATGATGTAGCATAGTGCAATGGCGTACCAATTTCGCCACAACTACAAAATGGTGAGAGTGTCAACTTAAAACGATAAAAATATATTGGAAATGGACCATGGTTGGTGAAAACAAATCCTCTCTATTCCAGTGAAGTAGTTTAAAAGAAACTTTTGGAGCTACTACATAAGTCTATCTACCCGTATCACCATCTGTCCAATTGTTCTGCCACATATTCAACAAATCTTTCTGGCGGACCCTTTTAAGATGTGATATGGGATAATTCAATGTCAATACATTTTATGATATTTCAATTGCTTGTTTTGAAAAATAATCTGCCTGCTCATTTCCAAAATAGCCCGAGTGAGCTTTAATCCAAGATAAATAGATATTCTTTGCCTCCAGTAGATTAGTAAATATTGTCCTTACTGTTTCATTTCTTGCTTTTCGATTAATCGACGCCAATATACTCGCCTTATTATTTACAAATATTGTTATATCTTCATTATTATAATTCGCTCTGGAATACTCGACCGCTTTCAATAAAGATATTATCTGCTTGATAGAATGACCCAGATAGCACGTAAGTTTGCAGCAAGTTTGATTTTGACTTGATATTCCCTTGTCATGGCAATATTTGACGCGTCAAATTTGAAACGAACTTTTAGCAAGTTCGCTGTGACAATTAGCGCCACCCTCGCTTGCAACGCATTTGCTACAAGTTAGATGTAACAAAAAGCGCCACCTCCCTTGCAAATCAAACTTGCTGCAAGTTTGTAAAACAAGCTTCCTGCAAAGATAGCACAATAAAGAGATAATAATCTTTGTCTCTGTTTTAAAAAACATCCGATTTTTAATAGCATCTCCTAGACCGCCCTTCTTTTTATTAATTCAATAAATCAATGATAATTTGTGAAAAAAATAACTTTTTTATAAAAAAAAAATTGAAACATTTTCCATCTTTTTACTAAATATATCACTCGCACTTTAAAGAAAACTATATCGCCTTCTTCTTAATGTTGAAATTTTAACGTTTGTAAACGAAATTAAACCGAAAAAACAGTCAATGTTTGTTGAAAATTAAACTTATACATTTTGTCCCATTTTAAAGGCATTACTTTTGAACTGTAATTTCATAACTTATTCTACTAGCAAAACGTAGTTATTAGCGAAAATCGCTCTCTCTCTTTGACTTCAAATCATATTCACAACTGAAAAAATTAATGAAATCAAGAAAAAAGTTTAAAATAAATCGTATACGAATCGAATCGAACGATGTATTAGCGAAATCTATCAGTTCAGCTGGCCGAGTGGTATCGACGTTTTGCTACTAAGCGGTAGGTCGCGAGTTCTATCCCGGGTTGTGTTCATACTCTGTTTTTGCTATAGTTTGCACGGCAAGCTTGCTTCAAGTTCGTTTCATGGTGACTTCGAAGCTTTCGTTAACTTGCTGCAAGCTTGCACTCTTGTCATGACAAATTTGTGGCAAGCTTGCTGCAAACTAAAATTGCTATCAGGGAAAAATCTCTGCAGATAAAAATTTCTGTTCTGATTTAAAGACAAATAAGCAGATTTAAACTATCTCTAGAATTAGCAGATTTAAACTATCTAGGGAAAAATCTCTGCAGATAAAAATTTCTGTTCTGATTTAAAGACAAATAAGCAGATTTAAACTATTACATTCCGTGCATAAAGAATTTTGAGATAAGAGAGAAAGCGACTGAGAATCCATTGTAATTAGATAAAATAGGAGAAGAAATTTTTAAAGTCTTTAAAGTTTGATCAAATAATCCTTTGACCTCAAACATTTCCTCCTTTCAGGGGGAGCTGCTTCCTAACTCTCCCAGTGAAATTTCGAAAATGTGAAAGCTTAGAGCGGTTGTATCGTGCTTATAAAATAAGCTGCAGCTATGATGATTTTTTTAGAAATAGATAATAATTTTTCTATAAATAGTTGCATTATATTTAAGCTTTTAACTGGCATCGTTTTTCTGTAATAAAATATTTTATAAAAAATAGCAGTAATATGTTTAACCTTTATTGTGATATTTTTTTATTGTAGTCGGCGAAATAAATGTTTTATTGAACCACCAAATTTGAAATGCAAAGAAAGAGATACTATTTAGTTAAACATTCAAAATACCGTACTTTTTAAGGTTTTGTTCTACCAGAGCTGCTCTTAAAAGCTTAACAATCTTAACTATATTGATCAAACCTGTACAAATTTAAATATTAGAATTAATGGACATAGATCAGCAATTAATAATTTCAGAAATAACAATTCTCATGATTATGAGCTTATTCATTTCCAGGAACACAGTTTCGAGAACACTATTGTTTGTATCCTTGAAAATAATATTATAGATCTTAATGAAAGACTTAATTTAGAAAATATGTTCATTTGCAGTCTTAAAACTCTTTTCCCATATGGACTTAACAGCAAATTAATTGGTGAGGGATACAGTGAATTCAATAAAATTGTATCTACAATAAATTCAACATTTTCAAAAATTTTCTAAACACAACTAATAATAAAAAATTTAGATTAAAGAGAGGTAAGGGTAAAAGTGGTAATTTTGCTATTATATTGGAGAAATTTCAGGAATTTTGTAATCTTGACCATAACTTGGATAATATTGATGAAATTAAAAACTATATTTTTCAACTGAGAAACAATAGACTTAAATGGTTCTTTAATAACAAATTTGAGGAATTAAAATTTAAGAATGTCAACATTAAATATATTTTCTTTGATTTAGTAAAATTTAAACTTGGAATTACCAACAATATACTTCTCTTCAAAGTTAACAAAATTGAAAGAAAGGAATTTTGTGTTATTAATTTCTTTGATCTCGTGTTTGAAGGATTAAAGTTAGTTAAAATTTTTCATGATAACAAAACATTTTTTCCTGTTAAAGATATTTCTGTAATTTCAACTGCATTTAAATTTTCAAGGACTCTTAAACAGCAAATTTGCAATTATAATTACTTTTGTAAAAACTTAAATGAGATTAACAATACACACTGCTATTGTAATGATGAAGATTGTGAAGATTTTATGGATAAAGATAGGAGACATATGATCACGGATAATTTAAATATTATTAAATCGAAATCTTTTAGAGATATTATGAAAAAGGGAACTAAATTTAGGCTTAGAAATAAAGTTGGTCCCATTAGGATTGTCAATTCCATTAATTGTGACTTAAATATTTTTATTGCAAATGTTGCCAGGAAATATCCTTGGCCCATTGAATGATTTGGAGAATGGAAACAGCGCATCTTAAAAGAGATAAAGAATAGAATTTATAAAAATAATTTTAAAAATATTAATAGAGGCATTTTCTTCAACAAGCATTTTAAAAAAGAAATTGAAGATTTAAAAAGTAAATTCATTATTACTACAGTTGATAAGGCAGGAAATAATTTTTGCGTAACGTGTAAATCGCACTTCAAGGAAATTATCCTTAATGAATATAATTCAAATAAAACATATAAACTTATCAAATTTGGCAAAAAAGAACTTGATAAAAGGATTTTAGCACTAGCTAAAAAAACTAAAATTAAAACCAATAATTTAAATTATTTTTACCTTTTCCCCACTACAAAATTTCATAAAAATCCATTAAATTTCAGATTTGTCACTTGTGGCACTGGCTGCTATAATTATCATTTTGGAAAATTATTCTTCAAATTTCATAAAATTATTCTTAACAAAATAAAAGAAGAGAACTTTATCATTGACAATAACACTAAAATTTTGAATTTTATCAAAGAAAATAAAATTTATAATATTTATACATTTGATTTTGAAAATCTCTTTACTAGTCTTCCACACAATAAATTAATTGAAGTTTGCTCAAATGTATATGATTTATACCTAAATACTGATTTAATTGATAAATATAAATGGTCAGAAATTTGAAGAGCTAATATTTGTGAGAATTATTTATTTAATGGTATTAATTACTATAAACAAGTTCTTGGAATTCCTATGGGTTGTTGCTTCTCCAGTTTTTTGGCCAATATATTTCTTCATTCATTTGAGAGAGAATTAATTAAGAATGAACTTGTGTTCGGATTCCGTTTTATTGATGACCTTTTATTGTTTAATTATGATAATGTTAATTCCATTTTAACTGCTATCCAGAGGAGCTTAAATTAAATAAAACTAATAATGAAGTGAACAAATGTAATTTTTTGGATCTGGAAATTAAAATTATAAATTCAGGAGTCTCTGTCGGGATTTTTGATAAACGAAAAGATTTTAAGTTCAAAGCTGCAATTTTCATACATGTCTTCAGTTTAAAATTTTAAAAAATTCTATATTTTCTCAAATTAATAGGATTAAAAATATTTGTAATAACCAATATACTTTTGTTAAGGTTTTAGATAATTTAAAAAATATATTAAAAGATAACGGATATCCTGGTTATTTCCCAAAAGGTAATAAATTATTAAAAATTAGTTTTAAGAATTTCTGTTCTTCTGGAGAATAGTTCAAATTCTTCTACATAGATGGAGCTAGGGGCTTGCTTCTTGATGTTATTGGGCTTTCCTTGTTTAGAGCGTCTGTTTTGAAAGAGGATGACTTTTTGCTTTTTGGTTTCTGTCTCATTATTGTTTCTGTTGTAAAGGTATCTGTTATGTTTTTTCTTTTTTCCTTTTATCCTATTTTCAGATGTTGGGCAAAATTCAGGCCACATAAAGGAACAATTTGACTAATCGTCATTCCTTTATTCAGAAAATTTTTGTCCTGTTTTAGAGCTACAATGGCGTGTGGCCTCTGAGGAAGAATCGCCATTTTGGTTCTTTTCCAGTTTTCTTACATTTTTGCTTTCATTCTAATTTGCTTTTTTGTGTTTTATATTAAGGTTTTATTAATGTTTATTTTTTATATTTTTAACTTAATTTTTGAAGTTCTAATTTCTAAATATAAATATATATATATATATATATATATATATATATATATATATATATATATATATATATATATGTGTGTGTGTTATTTTTCAAAGGAAAATTATATATAACATTGTTAAGGATCTTGAATCATATTTATCTTTTCTTCTATCACGGAATGAACCAACCTGCAATGCGAATCCGAGTTTAATACTTATGATAATATCCAATTATTTTTTACTAGAAAGTTGTCTAGAGACATTTGTTTTTTCTAACGATTCGAATTTGACGAATTACTATTAAATAAATTTGTAGAGCGCCTGGCCACTGCCATATTAGGATGTGATCCCATGCTTTCAGCGTTTCTCTTATTGCGCCAGGAGATCTTTCTTCGCTGTTACCTCCTTTCCTTTACAAACTCTCCTCCACATCTTCTTACTGTGAAACATACTGCAACCCTATAAGCACTTCTGTGATGCCTGTGCTCTCCTCCATAAGCTCATCGACATCATTGTTATCTACTTCCAATCCCATTGGCAAAGACACAATCTCGTTGACTGCAGGCTTCGCAGTCCTGTTTCAAACCCCTCACAGTCACATTAGACAACTACTCGGTCAAAGCCTCTTTCAGAGCAGACATGAGGGCTCTCTTGGTGACCCTTCCCATTATTTTCGATCATCTGGAGGCAGGAAACGTGGAAGTGATATTATCAAACTCTGAGAGAATCTGGTCCTTTCATGATCTCATCTCTCGTGGTTTATAATATGTCTGAACACAAATTTGGAAAAATGTGCATAACAGGCGACACTAAGATGCTGGGAACGTCACTAAGAAACACGGACTGATGTGGCAGGCGCACAATCAGGGGCTTCCTTCCTCCTCAGACTCGTTATGCGAAACGTCGGTCTTAAGGCCATTTTTTCATAATTTATTTTTTGCTCTTTATGCGAATTATTCATAATGAGGTGTCCGTTTAGCTGTTCCTTTGTATAATGAATCAAGCTTAGTTTCAGAATGGGAATTATCAGTTGAAATGTATTATCTGAAGTTTGTAATAGATCGTTTGTACTCAGCACAGTTTTTCAAATTATAAAATTAAATAATATCTCATTAAAAAAATTCACATGGTGAAAAATTGTTTTAAAAAACAAGTTCTATTAGTGTTAGCATGCGTTGCAAAATTTGAAAGAAGAAATTTAAAACTTACAAGGGAATTTATTTTATCATGCACAGAATCGAATATATAATTTATAAACTTCAGACTCTTAGAAGATATAAAAAATATTTGTTCTGAAAATCCTCAAGTCCATGTTAATAATCATGTATAAGAAAGACCCATAAATATATAGTATATTAACATGTTTTTCCTAAGTGTGCCCTCACACTTACTTCTATGTTTATTTTTTTAATAGTTGAGCAGAAAATAAATTCCTCGTGATAATCAATTCTTTAGCTATCAAAATGAATAATTTACTAATACATTACACATAGATGAAAAGTCTTACTTAATTTCAATAAAATTATGAGCATATTTTGATATTATTTGATTTGTGTAACAGCGCATATGATTAAAAGGAATGTAGAATTTTATATTAAAATATGGATTAAAAAAGAATTTTTCTGAATTTCTGTAAGGTAAATCTTTAATTAATAGGCTGAGAATCATGAATTTGAAATATATTGTCAGAAGTTACTAAACAGCAAACTGAATTGTTTGGCTAACAATCGTTCTTCCTCCCAATAACGCAAATTTTCCATCAGGAAATTTGTTCCAAACAGCAATACGTAACCGGAACGAAGTACATCAG